>VXBB01016558.1:990501-1047225 GCA_013399915.1 Illadopsis cleaveri
TTTTTTTAATGAGAGATGTTTTACTAGGATGCTCCACACATGTGCACTGAAGTTAAATGTTCAACTGATCCTGTTAGCACTATGAAGAAATGCTGATCCTGACAGACACTTTGATGTGCTAAACTAAATCCCAGCGGGCACAGGTACCAAGATGAGCCCTGCAAAAACATGACAAAAAGGTCATCATAATTGGCCAGATTTTTTTTATTGTAATGCATCAATATTTGATTAGCAGTAAGTATTTCCTCTGATCTCACTTGCTTCATAAGACTGAAAACAAAGGTAGGTTGGGATCTGTTTACTAGGCTAGTCTCAATCTCTTTTTGAACTCAAGGATATAAAGCCCTGTAGCATCAGTGGGAGGTAAGTTATGCCAACAGTAAACACTTTTTTACAGTCTATAGCTTATAGGTACCAGAACAACACAGGACTTAGAGCAATGTTTTACCAGAGGGTATCAGTTGTGGCCTAATTTCACAGTGCCATGAAGGTCTGGTTGATAAAATATTTGACAGAAGTGCAAAATCAGTATGCGAAAGAACTTTTAACAGCATAGTAGAATGAAAATTGGTTTTGCCTTTTAACACTTATTAACTCTATGTCACACGTCGTAGTCCACAGTAAGACGTACAGATGTTCATCATTACATGGAGTATCTGTAGCAAAGTCTCATACTTGCCATGTGAACATATCATGGGCCTGTGATCCATTCCACCATGTTCTCAACTCTCAGATGGGTCTTCCAGAGCCGTTGGTTTAAGGGAATGGATCCCAGGCACATCCTGGGACTTTTATTTTCAGCTTTTAGTCTTCGTTAGATGTGGATCTACAGCTGTTGCACTTTAAAAGAGAAAATTCAATCAACAAAATTTATGAAAACATTTCTGCCTTGTATAGGATGTTGTTGCCGAGGGTTTTCTTTCTGATCAGCAGCTTTTTGTTGCCTCCTCATTGCAAAACGAACTACGAAGTTCTTTTCTATGTCTTCAAACATTTTTTTTCTTTCAGTGACTTTAGTGTCTTCTGGACTCTCTCTCCCACAGAGTGCCAAAACATCATTGCCCTGTGGTAGCAACCCCTCACAGATCATGCACAGCCCTTTTCAGAGGGAAGGAGAGGCTCAGAGAACAGCAATTGCACCTCAACAAAAGTGCATGTCCCTCTCTGCTTCCCCACATAATACTTTGGAAGATTGAAGGTAACGAAAATTATTTTAACCCATGTTATCCACTGCAGACCTACTCATGGTGAGCAAGAGATTTAATTGCCTTAGCTACTGTTTGTTTGTCCATCAGTTATCTAGGATAGATTATGTCTGCTCAAAAATAATAGTTGTCATATATATGTGACAGCATTCAGTCTAACTTCTGCCTTATAACTAATGGTTCAAGTATCAATCCACAGCCAGTTGTTTTGTGGTTTGTTATAATCTCTATGTTGCCTGTTTTGTTCCCTCTTGACAGATGCATTTTTTTGAGTTAAGGACGTAAATAAATCCCACGCAATCACACAATGATTCAGCCACAAATATGTGTGGTTTCAAAAATGTTCATAGCATTTTTATTTCTTCTTATGTGCTGCTGAACAACTTACCTTTGCACTAAAAAGCACTGGACACAAGGGTTTTGGAAGTACATTCAGAGATTTACTTCAGAAAAATATTAGCCTATTCTCACTTTTTTTTGTTTTCTTTTTCTCCCTGTCAACTCCTAACCACAGCTGCTCAAGATGAAGCTGGCTATTTTAAAATAATTAAAAGTTTCTGCCTTAGCATGGCTTCCATTGACACCACATCTGCTTGAGCGTGGTAGGAAGCAGCTTCAAGCCAATTAAAAGGAGATGGGTGCATTGTACAACTCCCTTCTCTCTTAGTGAACTTTTGACCAAGAGGGCACCATATTGATGAATTTCATTTCTTCCTAATCTGCTTGTACTCTGCTTGATAGCTTGGGGCTTTGCTCTCTTCTGTTTCAGTACAGTGACCCTGCTCTTCAGAAAGCAGTGGGTTTGAGGCAAGGATTTCAAGTTATTACAAGATGTTGAGCACACAGATCTCTCCTTGGCTGTTTGCAAGATGTTTCCTGAAAGTTGACAAAGGCTCTCACCCCAGACAAGAAGTAGTAAGGCATTATTTCACAGCTTTTAAGGCAGTAACAAAGAGTTTCACTCAGCACTACATAGATAAATAGACAAAGTCCTTCAGGGTGAATATGTGAAAGGGACAAACTTAAGTGTACCTGGGGGCTGCATTAGTGAAAGACACGAGTTGTATGAGGCTTTTAAGAGCTGTTCTTCAGGCGGCACAGCACAGCACATGTGCTGGTCAGGCAAGTCGGAGGTCTCCTTATGTGTAACTCTACACATATGACAACTGAAAGACATTTCTATACAAATCTGTTTCTGGGATCGTGCCGTAGGTATTTTTGCAGTATCTCAAATTGCAATTTTGCCAGTCTCTCTGCCTGTTCTGTAATGGTTTGTCTTGAGCAAAGTCTAGTGAACAGGGCCAAGGGTGCAGTGTTGCAGGATCCACACTCCAGCCTGCTTGCTATTATGCTAGCCAAACAAAATGGATTTGCTTTTTGGTCTTAAGGACTGGTCAACAAAGAGCGTTGGCCTCAAATAGCTGTTCCTTGAATAACCAGGAGAGGTTTTTTACTCATTTTTGCTAATACTTGGGTGTTAGATGTTAATTGAGATACGCAACAGCAGAACAGGGCCACAGATCACTTCTTGTGAACAGAGGATGATGCTGAGAGGAAAGCAGTTTACATATCCTTCAGGAGAAAAGCAGAGCAAGGAAAAAAAATAATCTTCTTAAACATAGCTACAAGGAAATACCTGACACCTACATCTTAATATTGGAAAAGTCCTTTGCTGTTCAGAGACCATACGTTCAGGATCTAAGTGACAGGTGGAAGTAACATTCTGAAACTAGTACACCATGAATTTCTATTTCCTTAGGAATTTAATATTTATAAAGTGGCTTAGCTTTGAATTGCTATGACAGTATCACAGCATTAAAAGACTTGCCTGTCCTGATAATATAAATGTAACTGCTTTCCCCAAGAGCATTTTTGACTAGTCCCTGTTCCAGACTATTTTATTTTTTCTTCAGTTATGACACTTTCTACACATGCGTAATGTGTCTTTGTGGTGTGGAAAGAAAGTAAGCATGACCTTTATCAAATAAAAAAATATTCATTGCATCTGCAACAAAGACTAAATGTAGATGAAGTGGAGAGACTTGTATTTACTCAGTATCTGGAAGACAAATACTGACCAAATCTTTTTATCACCAGTACACCACTCCAAGTTAATTGGAAAGACAGAATGACATCACAAAATCTCATCAAAGGGATTTAAGAGATGTCAGTCTGAGTTCCTAAACTTACAGTGAATTTGGCACCTAATTTTTTTACCTAGTCTTTTGGACTTTCAGGATAATAGAAAAGAAATAATGGAATGGATAGGATAATTTAGGAAGAGATTGTGTTTGAAACCACATTATCAAATAAATCACCCTCTGTGGGAGAAAACAATAGAGTGGGACCTTGACTTTACCGGTTGGATAAAGATAAGTATTCAGACAGAGACAACTAAAGCTTAGGAGGATAATAGCTTGTCCATCGGGGCAATGTTGCCAATTAATGTAAATAGCAGCTTATAGATCTCCTCAGTATTGCCATTGGGCATGCTGGGAATATTATTAACACCTTTGTGGCCATCTATTATTGCAGAATTAGAGGGGTAAAAGGAAATAAGAAGAGAGGATCAGCTTCTCATTGGAGATGCAAGGGTTTTCTCTTACTTAATTAAGCAGAATTTTTTCAGGCATGAAACATGGCAAGAGTGTCTGAATTTATTTAGTCTGGGACTCCTTCGCAAACATGCCACATTTTGAAACCCAAGATCAGAAGAGATATTCTTTCAAGAGGAAAGCGTCATTTATGCTCCTTACAACACATGGCTTGAACAGTTTATTAGTGTTACTACTTCTTCCCTCTAAGTCCATTAGTGTTTCAGATGAGGACAACTGTCTACCCCTCACCTGGACAACCTCATAGAATATGATAAAAGGATAATGTCCTGGAGGCTGTGATTTGTGGAAAAATTGCCATTATCTTGGCTCAGCTCAGCTTATCTGTTTGAAACTAGAGGAAAAAGAACTTCCATAATGTTGTTCATTATAGGCAAAGAAAGATTGTGCCCAGAGCTAGTTATCAGGACTGATTATAAAAGTATGGTGGGGGGCTTTTTTCAGCAAGATTATTCTTTTCCCCTGTGGAAAACAGTGTATTAGAATGTTCTAGTGGGAAACAGAAATATTGTGGCTTAAATCCACAAAGAAATGACTTTATAAATACTTCTCTTTTACCTCATGGAAACTGCAATTCTGGGCTAAACAGGAAAAAACAGATACACAAATTACTTGGCTTGATCTGTGTAGCCACTCTTGACTCCTGAGCAGGGAGGGAGGTCAGTGGCACCAGGAACATCCTGACCATGGTTCATCATAAAAACTAGCTTAGAGCTTTTTCTGCAGAAAATAATGACAACCCACAGCATTTGAACCATAGGGTGTCAAAAAGCATACAAAAATCATTGCCAAATGCACACCTTTTCTGGTCTGATTAAAACACCTATTATTCACTGACTGGTTTCTCCATGGGAAAAAAAAAGAAATGGGAACTAGGTGCTGTTTGTGGTCAATAATACCTAGTTTAATTCCTCAGGAGTTATACACAGGTGTTTTTGCATTTACTGTTATCTGATCGAAGTAGAAATACCAGAAGAAGACTAACAGAACACGCCTTGTATCAATACAGTAGCAGCTGCAACAGCATTGCAAAAGCAGTGGAGAATTTTAGAGTGCTGCCAATAAAGTCTTTTCATCTCAAGTCTGAGCTTACAGAATGTTCTGACTTGTACAACAATCTTTTCAAAAGGCATATCTGAAATAACACTCACGATTAATGTGTTCTGGAAGAATCTGTGTGACTCCTGGTTTCAGTCCACTCCCAAAATCAAGGTTAACAACTGAAAAGGGTTCCAGCTAAGAAATTTTAAGCAGTCTTAATAGTCTTACGAAAACAAACTACAACGAAAAAAGAGCAGAGATATAACAGTGTAAATTCCAGGTAACAATGATAAGGGCATTGGCCTGACTGACAGGAAAATGTTTCCCACCTGACTGGTGGGAAATGTTTCTGCCCTGCATGTATCCATGAGCAGCTGGGGGCTCTGACTGCAGGTGAAGATTTTGCAGAGGTGGCAGTGAATGTGTGTGTGTAAGGTTTCATGGCCTCAGCTTTCCACTACATAACCTAGTGATGGGCAGATTTACCCAACTGCCAGCAAAAGGCAGGGTCTGCCAAAACAGCACTAGGGAGGTCTTATTGATATATGTCCTTTTTACTAAGACAAAGAAATGAATTTTGCAGGGTGCTGGCCACAAGCCTGAGAAGATTGAGGTTGTCCCCTCACACCACTAATGAGAGCACACCAATCAACACCGTGGCTAATTGGCTCCTCAGCCCACTGCTTCACCTTCCTGGCAGGTAAGGCTGTCCTCCATCCTCTTGCTATTACCCTATTCTGAATTTCATTTCTGGCCTCTGGTTTGTGAACAAGGATTGCATCATTGCATCATAACAGCAGTTAATTAAGAATGAAAACCCACCCAAATCGATTACAACAAATCAAATTACTCTTAGGACAAAAATGCAGCAATGACTATTGCAATGAAATATATGAAAAAGCTGTCTTCATGGTTCAGTATTTATAGTGGCCAGCATCCACAGTAAATTCCCCAGTATAACAGGAAACAAACAGCATGTGTGAGATGATCTCATCTCGTCAGGGTGCTGATTTTATGAGCACTTCTGTTGGTGCTTATCTTCAGACATGTAGATGATCTACATGTGATCTGAGCATAACAGGTTTTGGAGACAGCAGGAGAAGAAGAGCCCTGAATAAATGCAGAGGGGAAAAAAAGGAAAAAAAAAGTAAAGGAAAGAGGAAATTGTTGGGAAAAAAAAAAAAAAAAAAAGTTAAATGGCAAAAAGATGCCTTTGTTTGGTGGATTTTGTTAAGATTTTTTGTTCCATTTTTCTTTCCCCTTTTGAGTGAGATGAACCATCCCCTAGTAGCATCGTTTTTGCAAGCAAACTGTGTTCTCACACATGTGATCTGATGGCCAGAGAGACCCAGCAAGGCTTGCAGTGTGAGAGGAAGAGGCAGGCTCAGGTTTGAGACAGAAATTAACGTTTTGGAGAACCAAGATTTTTATGGAGGCAACATGTAAAGGTGATAGAGAAGGCGGGAATGCAGCACTTCTTTAAGGCATAGCTGCAGGCACAAATAATAAGACAGAGGATGTAGTATAAGGCTTTGGAGTTGGTCTCTGCTCAAAGTAATGCATGGTATGAGGTGTGGCTGGTAGAACTGCCCACTGTTCAGGTCCCCTGTAGGCTTTCATTCACATAGAAGTACAACAACCAGGAGGTAGATTAAAATAAAGATTTAATGTACTTTACAGATCTTTGAGGGTGAAAAATTCCAACAATAAATCATTTTCAAGTTCACCTGATTGCTGACTCTGCAAGGAAGAAGAGGCAAAGAAAGAGGAGAGATGAGCAGGGCTCCCTTCAAGAGACAGGTGAGTTTGGGCAAAGACTATCGGGAAAAAGAAACGAAAGAAAGAAAACAGACTCTTGCAAAGGGACTGGGGAGGTACTGGGATTTCAGGGATGGCTGTGGGGTGCTGGTGCAGAGGCAGTGGGATTTATACCTGCAGATAGGATACCTGGATGAGAAATGGTTGTGTTACCACAGGGAATTTCTGAAGCTTTTTACCAGGGGTGTGTTCTTAACAGCACTGAAAATACGGCTGGATGGAGCAGATGACAGCCAGCATAAATCAACAGAGGGCAGCTAATTAACAACAGTAAGGGACACAGCCCAGTATTTCAGCTGTTGTAAGGTGCTGTGCTTTTTCTAGCCAGGGGGTTAAGATGCAGTGATGAATTGACACTGTTTAAAAAGTTTCCTTGTTTTTCTTCATATGTCTGTTGGGCTGGGCTGGGCTGGTGCCTCTGACTGATTCTCTGAAAAGTAAATGGGTTTGGAGAGCTTGCCTATATTGGGGGAAAATAATCTTTCCCTAATGAGAAAGACTCTGAAAAAGACTACTTCTTCTTCTTCTTCTTTATTTTTTTTTTATAGTTCTGCTGCTTGGCACAGGTATGAGGCTGTTATGGCATTTCATTCTATGTTTGACTCCCTCCTGTCCTTCCCCATTTCCAAACTGGTCAGACTCACACACATGTAAGCGAGGTGGCAAATGTGTTAGAATATTGGTTTCATGGGACCGGGGGCGCAAGCAGGGACAGGAAAGCAGTGCTGAGCTTTCTTTGGAGCATGTGCTTTGCTAGATACTAAAGTATCAAGTCATAAGGTTGCTGCTGTCTCTGCTTCCCAGAGCAGAACAAGAGCAGAAAAAGTTCCACATTTCTTAGAGAAAAAATTAGGATTATAATGAGGATGATGGAAAAAGTGTGGGCTGTCTTCTCCGGAGTTTCTTCCCATGGCTGAGGGAAGGTGAGAAAGGATGCATGACTTTCCTTGAACAGTAATGCCAGGAGCCTCAGATAAAGCTCTCCTTTAATTTTCTGTTTATACATCAGATGGCTGCAGGCTTCATAAGACTTTGATCATCCTTTAAGGAAAAGTGTTTATTGGGGGCAGGTTGTTTTATAAGGCTGGCGATTTGTTTGGGTTTTTTGTGAGATAGGAAGAAGCAGTGTCCAGAGGATCAGAGATGCTGGGGATTTTAAAGAGCAATTGGACTGAATGCCAGCAGTGCTCACAAGTGCAGCTCCTAAATGCATGTAAATGTTTGTGGAAGAACTTTAGACTAATAAACACAAAGTGCTTGTTTGTTTCTTTTCTTATAAACAAAGAACACTAAAGGAAAATTAACATGATTGGAGAAAATAAGGAGATGAACTTGAACAGCTTGCTGTAGTAAATGGATTTTGTCAGCTTTAATGTATGTGCCAGTGACACTTCAGGTATAAATGAGGACTTGAGAAGCTCTTAAATCTGAAGATGGAAGCTGATGAAACGTGATATTCTTCCTGTGTTTAAATTAGGCTTAGCAACTACTAGATGATCACTTAAACCCTGTCTGATTCATCATTTCTATGTCTTAATAGTCCTTAATTTCCCCAGCTATTTTGAAGAAATTTATTGCTATTTTCCTGTTAAGCAGCTTCACTGAATTAATTTTTGGGTTAGCATTGTTAACTTTGGATAAAAGTAAAAATCAAGATCTCTGTGTGAAGATAAAAGATGACTATATTTTGCAAACAACAAATAAAGAGAGAAAAACCTCACATTCAGGTAAACATTTCAAAGTAATTTGATAATAACTCTTTTTGCTAAAACAAACAAACAGTTTTTTTCATCAAGTATTGTGCTATATGCATATTGCATCTATATGATATCTTTATGGAGAACTGAAGATTTTCTGGGCCTGCTCTGTTAAGTTTATTTCAGCTTCTGCTCCACTGATTGTGAGACCTTTTATTTTTCACAGATATTTTCTTTGTGTTCATAACACTATTCACATCTCTGAGGAGAGGCAGGAAGGGGGTAAATATCTGCTACAACCTAAATGACAGCACGGTTTGTTGGTACAGAATAAAAGCCTGAAGTTTTTCAGCATGCAGTGAATAGATCAATGTGTACTTAGAGGCAGAAAGAGCCTCCCTGGTTGTCCAGGCTCATCCCTGCAGGCTGTAAGTTGTGAGTGATTCAGCTACCTGTCCTTCTGGTAGAACTTATTTTTCCCCTCCTGCAATTAAGTCAGGACAGGGGACTGTTTGAAAGCACAATGCTTTTTCACTGCTTTGTGGAAACAAATGCCTGTTGGCTGACTGAGAGTGTGTCTGGGTCAGCCCCTAGGGCTACAGTGCTGCACACAGAGATGCCAGTCTGCCCTGTTTAATGTCTCTCCCACCTGGACATTGCTGTACTTCCACCCTGCTTCAGCCAAGGGCAACATGGTCAGCAAAGGGTGGTACTCACACTGTGCTTAGCTGCAGTATTGCCCCAGTGGGGAGAAGGAGGGTAAGTGAAGGCCTCTAACCTCTCCAGATAGCAGAAGTGCTGCCAAGAACTGATATGCTAATAAGTCCAGGTGCCGTGGCCATGCTCACCCTTCTTTTGAGGCAAATGGTGCATGCCCAACACAAAGGAATTTTTCACGTGTAAATCTGCAAGCCAAGAGGATGAAGAGAAACTTCCTCTCTGCCATGCTTACCTAGCAGCAGGATCTGTCTAAGGCATTGGCACACTCCATCAGAGAAGCATGCCTCTTGCTTGGCTAAATAAAACACAGGAATAATTCCTACTGAAATGCTTGGGCCATTGTTCAGATCTGAAGCACTTTTTATTAGGCTGTTTAATCTGGATTTAGAAGCTACAAACTCCTTGGCTTTGAACATCCATGTCTTAGAGGGACTTGCTGATCCCTGAATATCACTGTCTTCCAGGAGAACTGGTTGAAATTGCAAGTTGATGAAAATATAGTTCTGCTGCTTGGCACAGGCTGTGGGTCACCCAATTTATGGTTCATGCTCCCTAGGGAAGTGGCAGCAGGTGTCCTTTGCCTGTGTGACAGAGCTGGGAAAGATGAGATGCTCTTAGTTCTGAAGAATCCAAACAGGGAGCCAAAGATAACTGAGGATTTTCACCTTGCAGTCTCTGTACACACTCTCCCAATGCTGTAGAGAGAGCTTAAAGCAGGGTTAGATGAACTGGGCTTGTAGAGAGTCAAGTTTTAATTCTGAGCCCAGCACAGGATGCATGAACCACGTTCTTTGCTCTGTAACTATTTCTAATCATTATAACCATTTACTCCTCTTCATCTACTTATTAAAATTACTAGGTTAAAGCTCCTCTGTTACAGAATGGTCCTAGAGGAAGTCTTTTATTTTCAGTTGCTTAACAGTAACAAAAAAATTACCTGTCCCTGCTCTTTGCAATGATAACCTAAGAGCAAGACAGCATTTGCCATAAACTGCTTCTGTGCCGGCCGCTTTCAGTAAGACTGTCATCAGATTAAAGGATGAAATGAGGTTTTGCTCTGTCAGCAGGAGGAGTTAAAAGAAACTGGCTTGTAAACAATGAACAGTTATGCTGGGAATTAACTTCCAAGGAGAAGAAAAACTCCTTCAGAATATAACTAGGTGGAAATTAATGTTAGGCAAATGGATAAGGTGTCTCTCAACCATGTCCAAGTCAACCAGAATGCTTAATTTCCCTTGTACATTTTGCAGCTGAAGTTTGTACTTCTCTTCCAGCAAAATTCCAACTTGTCAAGTCCCTGCTTAGTATAAGCACATGGATTTCATGGCCTTCACAGTATCGCCATTCTTTTTTTTTTTCCCCCTGTTTTAAGAGTAAAGGAAAAAGGAAAATTGTGAAGAAGGAGGCTAATTAGTGAAAATGGGCTTAAATTGGAAGCCACAGGTACCTCTTTTATAAGCTTTTGTTGAGCTTGTGCCCACAGTAAATTTAAACAAGCTTTAGAGAGATGGTAAATCTCTGTTTGCTATGACCTGCTTTAAATGGGGAGCTTTCAGCACTACTTTGCTCATAGCTAAGAGCACAGATGAGGTAATAAAACCAACAAGTCCTGGGAAATACCCACTCAGCTGTGAGAAACATTTCCTTGAATCCCTTGTTTTTTTAGATCCATATAAAACAGCTTTTATTGTTTCAATAAGATGCATGGTAGCTACATCACTGTGGGTTTTACACAGGCTGTTGTGAGATTTGATTCCTCAGCTCTCTGCTGCCTTCTATCTTGCCAGTCAGGCATTTCAGGCCTCTTTCAAAAAGAATGTCATTCATTATCACTATTTCATCTTGCAGATCCTGGCCAGCCTAATTGTGGAAGGTTTCATTGCAAGAATTGAATGCTGATAGAACTGATTCACCCCAGCTGAATGAAGCGTGACCTGTGTACACCTCTCCATTGAACGGGAGTCACTTAGGTGAATTACTATTAAAACAGGAAAAATCAAAGCAATGCAATCACATTTACAAATTGTGTTTGATGGAGTGTAGCAATGGGGAACAAAGCAACATGGACCCCCTTATGCATCCAAAGGAGATGGCTTTATTGTAAAAATTGCACTCTTTTTATACCTTTAATCTCTACCCACCATAACTGAAACAAAACCCAGACCTAACAGAACTTAACAGAAGGAAGGCACCGATTGGCTGGCCCAGCTGCAGCGCCGCTGTCCATGCATTCTACCATCCAATCACCTTTCTGCTCCTATGCTGTCCCTCCATTCAACCAGAACCTCACTTCCAGCTGTCACTCAGCTGACTCTTTCCTCATTCCTGACTGCCTCCCAACTGACTTCCAACCGCCCATCCTGCAGCTGTGCCTTTCCCATAGGGCCTTCTGGTGAGCATGAGCCTGAAACAATTCTGCAGTTATGAACCAAACCCTACAGGTCCCCCCTCTTTTTTTATTAAGCAACAAAACCTACTAGGAAAAACCCAAACAANGTGAGCCTGAAACACTTCTGCAGTTATGAACCAAACCCTACAGGTCCTCCCTCTTTTTTTATTAAGCAACAAAAAACCTACTAGGAAAAACCCAAACAATTCCCGAGACATTCATAACGGTGGTAACAATAACAACAACGGCAACTTTTCAAAAACTGTGATATAGGCATATAGCATTGTAACTATATACACATAGAATCAAGATGGTGTGACAAAAGGCCATGCACACTGTGAGGGAATCCACTTCACTTGGTGGCTTGTAGAGACACAGGCATAACCTCTACCCCATGTCAGCAAGTCCGGTGGGCCTTTCCATTCTCCAGTCAGTAAGTCCTTTATCATCACAGCAGGTTTGGGATGGGCCTTTATATCGAAGGAATACTGTCTTTCACATGCTGTTTGTTCCGTCTCATCAGGATTTAAAAAACAGGACATGTGAGGCCTTGGCTAGTGTATTGTGAGGGCACTCCAACTTCCCCTCTTTTTGTTTTTAAATACAAAAGCAGTGTCTGTCATCCCTTCTGAGAGCCCCTTTGCAGAAAGGAAGACAAACATGGCACAATGTATAGAATAATTATTATGATGACAAAAATCACTTAACTTGACAACAGCTTGCCTTGTGGGAGAGTGGAGAATGCTGGTATTGTACTGCATTGCCGCAAGAACTTACAAACTTTGATGTGTCTGGAAGGCTTAGAGTGTCAAAACAGGTAAGCCAATGCCAGATAGCATCACAGGCTTTTTCTTCGGTGTGAGCAGTTGCCAATATGTTGAAAAAATGTTTGCATAAAAAGAAGCCCTTAACTTTTTAAATGCAACAGTTCTTGTCAGAAAGCAGCTAAAGCTTAACTTGGCCTGTGGAAAAGTATTTGGTAGGTAATTATAGAATTGTATGTTCAATTGTTGTAGAAACATTTAAGGAACCATGTGTCCCAACTTCTTGAAATAGGAAAACAAATGGTCATTTAGATCACTAAGTGACTTGAGCACAACTTTTTTTGCATAGTTGTTATTTTTTTGTAATAGGGCTAAGTAAACCTGTGTGGAAGTCTTAACTCTGGAAACAAAAAATGGTTATAACATGTAAGACAGATGACTAAACAAACCCTTTAGTTACTAAAGCTTTGAGAGAAACCATTTTAATACATGTATTGGAACATAACAACAAGAGATTGACATTTGTTAGACAAGGGGAGATTACCCCTCTCTGGGGGAATTCCCTTTTAAAATGATTGATGCAATCACAGTTAGAACAACTTTCTGTCCTTGTGTCTGAAACCCAGAAGTGAGCAGCCAAAGCTGCTGCTAGCACGGTGAGCATCTGTTACTGGTTTCAAGTCTAGGCTGGAGTGGTTGAGCTCTCTCCCATCTTCCCAGAAGTATTGCGAGGGTTGCAAGATCTTGGACTCTTTGCTGGCAAAGACTGTGGTCTGCAACTACAGTCCAGTTCCCTGCAAGCTGGGCGCTGGTTTGGCGTATCACCTTCCTTCATGGCAGCTTCCCTGCATTTTATTACAACGCCTCCATTCTGGGCAGAAAGCGCAGCATCCGCTTGCTCGTGGTGTGGGAACTCTGCGCCGAGGGGATTGACCACGCAAGGATTTTTATCAGGGTAAGGCAGCTCCACAGGGTTTGGGTTATGGGTTGATCTCGAGGCCATATAAGGGTTTTGTGGCACTGAGGGTTCAGGGGAGTCAGCTTCCAAAGCTGCATAGTGGCCAACATTCACGAGACTTGCTTTAATGGCTGCCATAGTAGTCCCCTCTGTAGAGAAGGGGCCGCTAGCTTTGGCATTGCCATCCCCGGCAATATTAAAAAGTCTCTGCCCCAGCACTTGCCCAGCTTCTAATTGTAGGGGCCCACTGAGAGGGAAATCTTTGACATGATGAGACACCCAGTCCAGCCAGGTGTTCAGCTTTACGTCAGCCATACTAACAGATTGCTGAGGTAGGAGCCACCATACCTGCCCCAGGCTCCTGCTTTGCTCTTTTACAATTATAAACCAAACCCTACTGTGGAGGTATCTAATTAGACAACCAGATTGTTGTGCTGTGTCTTGCACAGTGCTGAGGCTGAGCAGGAGCAAACTCCGACAGGCCCACTTTTCAACAGGGCCAATTCATATTGAATGTCATGAGTGTGTGAGTTTCTCTGTGGCACAAGCTGACCAAAGAAGACTGCCAGGAGCAAGTCAAATTGTGATGTCCCACTGCTGCTTGCTAGCAGCAGCATGTGTGATTTTACCCCAGTTAAGAACAGGAATAATGTGTCATGGCCTGAAACCTTAAACCAAGGCTACACCTTTGTCACTCCCCTGTCCAAACTACACAGCAAGCACTTGATCTAGAGAGGTGAGAAATACCTGTCACTTGCAGGAGCTTCAGCTGGATGGTGAACAGCCCAGCACACTTCTGCCTGGATCTCATTGCTTAGGAAAAAGGCCTGCTAACAGTCTTAGCTGATACCAGTCACAGCATAGCAGCTCTGGAATTAACATTTTGAGAGCCTCAGTTAGGTCTCTGGTGTCACCCTAATGACTAACACATTAGCAGCTCTGAAAATCCATGTGCAAAGGAATTACCTGCCTAAAGAGCACTGTGAAAATCTAGTGACATGTGTCTTGTGTTAGTATCCAAGAACTGAGACACAATTACTGAATGTTTAGTGTGTTGTCATCTCTATACCACCACTGTAAAAGTGGAGTAAATTACACCTGCAGGGTAAGAATGCATGGATTGATTGAAAAGGGTAAGAGGTCTCTGTGTGGCTTGTATTAAATTTGCTATGCCTCTTAGCAAGCGAGCTAGAGTTGCATGGGAAGCAGTCTTGGCATTGGATGGGTATGACCAATGGCACTTCACAGTCTTGTGCCACTGAAGAACTGGAAAATGGTTTCTGTCTGTAGAAGAAAAAGCCACAAACCCCAAATCAAAATTCATATACCTGCTAAATACTAAAATTCCCCCTTATTCGTAGGATGGCAGTAGTACCAGCTCCCAGGTAAATGTGAATGCTGAAGAAAAGCTCTGCCACTGAACTTCAGGCCTCCACTGGTATGAAGGACTGAATTTCCTTTATGAACAACCAGAATGGCTATGCTTCCCTGAGGCGGGGAGGTGCTAGTCTTCCCCCCTTCAAAAAAAAGAGGTTTTAGCATGGCACAGATTTTATTAAAATATTTGGCTCTTCAAAAAGAGTTTACCGATCAGGCTTGAGCCTAAAAAGCAGATGTGTTAGATATAAATGAAATAGTAAAGAGCTCAACAGTGACAGATGGGCTGAGCCCAGCCTCTGGAGGCAACTCAAAAAAATAATCAGATTGAAAAGTTGAAAGAATTAAGACTTCTTAGATATGCAGACAAAACTGGAGTCAATCAATATATTTATTTCCTTTTTAAAATAAAAATTCAGTTAAGATTTCCATATCTTTAAAAAAATAGAAGCTGCTCTGGCAGGTTTTTTGTTTTGTTTTGTTTTGTTTTGTTTTTTCCTTGTTGTTTTTTGTCGTCTTTTAAAATAAAACCTCATTGAGCATAGCATTAGAAACTACTGTAATTCTGGAAAAAACATTTGAGGAAATGTTTGTAAGGTCTCAACAGACTCAAAGCAAGATTGATTTGGGGAAATGACAAATGGCCATTAATCCAGGAAACTCTGGCCCTTTAATGAAATGGCTTAAAGAGCAGCACAGGAAAAGATGATCAAAGGCAGATCCTTTCTTAGTAACTACAAATGTGGAGCAGAGATAAGAAGAGTGAACAAGTGTCTGATTGCCTTTTACAATGAGATTATTACTCTGTGTGATCATTAGATATGAATGAGGTCTTTTAATCACTGTAGCTAGGTCTGGTCCTTGCCCATCGGCCGAATTCTAACAGAGGTGTGGTGTAATTTATTTAATATTAATAAAGATATTCCCTCCCTCACCAAATAGCTCACTCTCCGTTTTGACTTGCAGACCTTGTAGAGCAATGGGATGGTGCTGTCTGCCAGCTTTCGGCCATTGCTTTTGGCTAGCGAGTGAATAATGACATCTTTTTCACTTTGAAATTTTTGCAGAGCAGCAATTTGCAATTTCCTCATTGAGCTACCTCTGTGCAAATCTCATCCTTTATCCCTCACTTCCTTGAACTGTGCATTTGCTGTAACACTCTGTGAAATCTTGAATTTTGCCAGCATAAACTTATGTCCACAGGTGAGGTCTGCCACACTGGTAACTACTGGTGTATCAGGGACTACTGGATTTCTAGGTGCTATGGGGTCCTGCCACATTTTCAGCTTTCCAGTTTGCAGGTGCCCAAATTTTCCTTCCAGCTGGCTGCTCCACCCTCTTTTTGCAGCATTCTGTGTCAGTGTGTATTTCTGGATCTGGACATTTCTGATGCATATGACAACGTCTCTTGTGCACCCCTCTCTTGGGCCTGTGATGGATGGCAGACATCCTGATTACTAATCTTTTATCCAACTGCTATTCAAATTCATTCTCAAATGCCTCATTACATCATTTGCACAGCCACACTAATTAAACATGATACTTCTTATGGTTTCCAAGCATCAGTTTGGCATGTTCCACTTCACTGCAAAACCTCTCTCTCATCATGCCAGTCTCACTGCTGCCATCTCTGCACTACCTTCAGTATTTCCTGCACTTTGCAGTCCTGGCTGAACACCAAACTTGTTGAATCTACCTCTGTTCTGTAGTGGAAGTGAGATAATGGACATTGTCTCTGCATTACTGGCATTTGACATTTTGTGATAACAACTCCCTCTATCATCTACCAGAAGGCACTGAATAATAATACTGGGAAAAGAGCCATCCCCTCTAAAAACCTGCAAAATTATCCTAATAAAATCACTAATGACATCTAGTTTTAAAATAACACACATCCATCTCCTGCATACAGATAAAATGCAGACCTCCATTGACATCCAGTGGATGCCAAATTCATTCCACACTGTGGCTTGAAGATTAACCTTAAAGCATTATCTGTTGCTTTTCTTAGGGTAGTGCTCTTCATGTTTAAATTCTTTTGGAGCACTTGACCAGAAAGTTAATTTGTTGTGAAAGAAATGCAATATGTAAGGGTTCAGTTGATTTAAGGTACAGAATATAGAAAGTATTGTATTCTGGACACTATTAATTAAAAGTATTACTGACAGCAGTGGTTTCCAAAGAGGAATTTCCAATTTGAATTGAAAAATCAAATATATTGGTGGAGAGAAGTGCTTTTTTATCACAAAAATTAATAGCAGCTCCCTTCGTTTAGCTGACAGTTCACCTTTACCTCCAAAGATAATTGTGTTATTTTGCATGGCTGTACAGAGATACTTACACTGCTAAGCACAAAGTTGCCATACAGGTTTGCTAAGTGCTCACAATATAAAATAGCATATATGCTAGAGCCCTCTTTTTCTTGTGCCATATGTCAATTGCTTTTCCCTCCAGATGAGAGTGAAAGTTAATTATTTTGGGAAGGGCCAACTTGACCTCACAGATCGTAGTCACATTGCAGCATTTGGAGACAGATTTTCTGTTATGGCTGTATTTTTCTCCCTGAAGTCCAAATCATTCAATCTTAAAGGATAAGTAATAATTATTTCCCTCCCCCCACTGATGATGTTTTAACACATCATCTCTGAGCCATGTACACTTAAGTAGAACTGGCAAATGCACGTAGGTGTGAATTAAAATTTTTGGTGTTAAAATCTACAATCTACCCAAAATGTTTGCCCTCACCTAACATAGGCTGCTATAGAACTGGACTTCAGACTCTGGATGACTATTATTTAAACCATCCAGGGAAGCTGGAGATCTAAATCCATCAGAGAGTTTTGGAAGCCCCAAAGAATTTCAAAAGTGTGCGGCTGACTTCAGATCTGGCACAGGGCTTTATGCTGTTCATCCACCCATGGAGCAACTCGAGTTTAGACGCAGAGATGGCTCTGTTGTATATTGACATCAGGAACTGAGATGGGGAGGGCTTAACCTGGGAGTTTCTGTGCATTAACCCACAGGGTGTCACTGATTGATGCAACAATGCCGTATGCCAAGCCCACAGAAAACACTTCAATGTAGGCTCTGTAACAAGAGGGCAGGAGAAAACATTTATGTTGTACTCTCTGCATACTGCAGTGTTCAAAGTGACAAAAGCAATGGTACATATGTTTCTAATCCTGAGTTTCTGTTGCAGTCATTTTTGTGTGTATTATTGGGACAGCTTGAAGGAAAGAAGAGGGTGGTGTATTGTACATGACTGTCATCTGCTACTAGGATGCCATTTTCATCCTCCCTTTCATCCCATGGTCATTCTCACTTTTCTTTCTTCCACATGATTTTATCTGCTCTTTTCGCATTCTGCAATTTAGGCCTAGCTCAGGTATCAAGAAGAATTTCAGTTCTAGTTCTTGATCAAGAATTTTAGTCCAATTTTAGTTGCTCTCAGCAGCTGATATTTTTTCTAGTAGCATTTATTGTTAAAACTAGATTTTTCCTAAACTGGAAATAAAAGTTTCTTCTGTTTCCTTGTAAAACCCCTAAGAGGTGTACCTTGAGTCTCTGCAAAATACACGAAATGAGAAAATAGTGAATCTCTTGATGCAGCAGTTAACATAGTGTAAAATTCAACTCTGTGATGGCAACAAGATAGTTCCATAATATTACCATTCTATACAGATAAGCTTTTTAGCTACAGTTCTGTTCTAGCTATACCAAAATCATGTTTTAATTTTTCTTAATGGAATGGCCAATTTTTCAATGGAACAGTGTTTTTGTTAGTAAAAATACTGCTGCTTAGTTTTGAGCACTAGAGTCTGTGGATCACAGATCAAATTTCCTTTTCCTGAAGAAACACTGCTAATGCATAACTTTTTGGAAGAAATTCACCCACTGAGGAGTAGTAGGAATGAAATGACTGAACAACATGAAACAAAATTAGTCAAATGATCTTAGTCTGTTAAAAGTGGAAGGTGAGAGTAAACCATCTGAGTTTTTGAGCATGACTGAAACTTCCCTATGGAGCTCTGAGCAAAAGTGGTTGCGGATGGACATGGAAGCTGGGAATGCTGCTTTTACAGGTGTGCACAGTTCCCAAAGGCTACACTCCTCCTGTTGTTATGCCTGGAGGATATTCCCAAACCAGCAGTATTTCCTCTTTGAATACAGAATTAAGTTTTTCAATAATGTAAAAAATAAATTAATTTCAGGTCATTTCAAATCAAAAACAGACAAGGGAAGCCCTTAAGGATTTGGTTCCTTCTAGCAGAGCTCTTCTGCCTAGAGTTATCCAGATAACAAGGCTCGTCAGATCTTCCAGTGAAATTCTTATTTGTGGATGTGTAACTTGTAAGAAGCAGAACTGATGGAATCTTATTTCCTATGATTTTTTTACCTCCTCTCAGGCTGCCCTGCATTATAAATAAGTTAAACTAGGTTCCTTCCAGACCTCTCAAGCATTAGGATTCAGCAAGGGCATTGCTCCTGCAGATTGCTTTCACCTGAACTTGTTGGTGGTCAGCTGGTGATCCCAATGGCAGAAGAAAACCCTGAACAGCTCCCACTCAAGTGCATGACAGAGTGTAGGTCAGTACTGATGCTGGGAACAAAGGTTTCATAAAGGAAAAGTTCCTCAGTCTCTGGAACATGTAACTCTGCTTGCTGACCAGTTTTGTGTTGCCTGTGGACTTCCAGAGGATTGGACTAATCTTTGCTGCTTGTCTGGCACCACTAGGTAAAGCAAAATGCAGGGATAGATTTCTATTTGATGCAAAGGAGGATATGTCTGAATTGACTAGATAATTCTGAATCTGGCATATGAATCAAGCTTGCTCTAAAAGCCAATTAGATATCAGTGCTCTTAGCTGTTAATTTTGATTGCTCATAGTAACAATTTGGATTTTAATGCAACTTCTGCATCCTGCAGTGTGATTTTTTTAGGTCTCTACAATAATTTCTTGTTCTTTGATCTCCCTTAAACTCATCTCTTGGACCTACAGAAATGATTTGAAGATCTCAAATTAATGTATGTGTGTCACAGTGCAATTGTAGCTGCATGCTCTTGCAAAGAGCTCTTGAAAGTTTGCTTTAACTTGGAATTCCTTAGTATTAACTGCTCTGCTGTTTGCTGTTAGAGTGACTGTTTCTGCCTTCAAGGCAGAGGCCGCTTCTTGCTGTGGCTGGAAATTGGAAAAGATAAGAGAAAGGTTTTGTGATTGTTTTCCTTTGTCCCTAGACCTCTGTCTTCTCCTAAGTTATTCTTCATGTCTTTGCTTATTTTTCACTGTATTTTGACCTCCCTATCAGCTTGCTTGGAATCTGCAGGTATTGTGTGTCCGTTTTTCCAAAATTTCTCCCTGACCTCATTAAAGGAGATTTTCTCCCTGCATGGGACCATCACCAGTAGGGGTGGGGGGAGGAGTGAATCTGTAGTTCAGCCCAACACACAGTAAATAAACTAGACAACCAGAAAAATAATTTTGAGGTGTGCAGTGGGTTTGAGATGGCTTCAACCCACCTTCTCCTTCCTGGTGATCAGGGATGCCTGTTGTCATGCCAGCTGGCATATTACAGAGATCAGCAGTGGGAATCATGTTGGAATTGTGACTGGACTGTGTATTGCAATTGCTGTAATTTACTAAGTGTAACGTACATTTGTATTATACTTTCAGTACGTTTTCTATTACTCCACTAAATCAGAAATCCCATGTGACACCAATTATATTCAAACAAGTCCATTTGAAATGAAATCTTTCATCTGCCGTGTGTGGACTCTCTAAAAGAACCTTGTCTGACAGAAGAAAGTGGGGAGAAGAAGGTAAGATCAAGATTTAACCTTATCAATGAATTCACACTGGCCTTGTTCTGGAATGGTCTTGTTCTCCAATGGTAATGGATCAAGGCAAAAATTTAGTCTCTAATTCCATGATTTCATATGGTAATGGATCAAAGCAAAAATTTAGTCTCTAAATCCACATAGCATGAGGTACAGTATGCTTTTCTTTCTTGGCACTGGGGACAAGCTAAAAGAATCCCATAACACATGTGAAAAATGCCTAGTTAATTTAATGGGGAAAGCTAAGCAGGGCTGCACTTAGGGTGAGAACAAGAGGCTTGCACAGACAAGACTGGGAATGCACATACCTCGAGGTTAAAGATGGAGCACTCCTTTAAGGGCAGACATACAATGTTAATTTAAGTACTAAAAGTGATTTTGCATAGAGTGAGAGGGCAAAGGGACACCAAGTTCTCTTACTTTGTCATTGGGTGATGCAATATAGTAGCTGGAAACCTACTAGAAACTTATAATTAAAGGTCTCTGCAGAATATATGAAGGTTCTGCTGAGCTTCCTGCATAATTCTCAGAGAAAGGAGAGGAAAAATTCTTTTGAAAATACAGGAGGCAGTGAATCTGTCCTCTCTGTGTGAGAGAGCTCCAGCAGAGCTGCTGAGGCCTGATGTCACTGAAGGGTAGTAATACTTGAAGTACAGCATGATCAAATAAAATATGCAGAAAGCAAGCACAGCCTTAGGCTCATTTCCTTTTAAGAAAACAAATAAAAAACGGTAAGGATATGGCAGGGGAAAACAACACAGGGAAGAAAGCAAACCTTTCATTCAGGAATTTGAGGTACCCAGAAGTCACTTCTGTGGCCACAATAGGACATGGATATAATTTGTTCCAAGTTATGGACCACACTCTGTGGTAGCCTCTGTGTTTCTGAGGGTGCAGAACATGGTATCCAGAGCTGTCTGCTCAGGCCCTGCTTTTTGAAATTGATTGGTATGGGTAGACCTGGTTTCCTATAAAGAATCGCTGTTGCATCTGTTAGGGCTGTTTGCAGATTTGGTTTTACTGTGTGCCTATGTCCATCCATTCTGGGGAAGGAAGGATAAATAAAGCTTCACAGAAGGATAAATAAAGCTCATTTGCCAGAACATCCCTCCCTAATTGTCACTGTGAACTGATCTCCCACCACTGGTGCCGAACAAGTGGATTCAGTCTATCAAGCATTTTTGAGCTCAGATATGCATCTGGGGGACCCCTTGGGGAGACCTCTGTGATCCCCTGTCATTTTTCTGTGCTTCCCCTTCCTGTGTGCTTGCCATCCAGACAGTAGATGCAGAAGGTACAGTTGGGTGGCTTGTGAGCAAAAAGTGCAGCCTCACCAGATGCAAACTGGCCTCATGTTTTGATCTGCTCCCCCACCACGCTCCCCGAGTTTGTGGTTTAAAAGAATTGTTTCTGTCTTAACAGTTTCTGTGCTCTAAGTCTTCTTGTCCACTAGTCTTCCTGGACCAGCATTTTGTCTTTGATCTCAACAGAAACTGGATAGATGAATTAACATATCAAAACAAATAGGCTTCTTTTATTACCTTTCCCCCAAGTCAGATAACCTGGAGCTTTTCCAGGAGCAGAAGCTCCTCTATTTATTACATCTTTTTATGCTGATCAAGGTTTGCCATCTTTGTGTAATAGGACACAGAGCTGGAAATAGAAGAAGACTGTTCGTATCAATTTCTGTTTGATCTTCTTTTCACCATGCTGCCATTGAAAGGTTTTCCCCACCTCTGCAGTTGGCTAGAGTGTATAAAATGACTTACTGCTAACAGTGCTCTGCTGCTCTTTCTCAATTTTTCTGCAGGGTTTTTTTTTTTGGCACTCAGCAATGCATAGACTTAGTTCAGCCCAAGAAGTTGTTGGGCTAGAAAAGTAGAGGAAAGACTTTATCCCATAAAGACACAGAAGTTAAGGACATTTGTTTCCAGTCTTTTCATTTAGTTTGTCTCTCCCAAAGATAAGGTAAAGGACAAAATATAATGTAACAATGTTCTCATATAGAGGGTTTTTTTTTGTTCCTGGAGCATAGCAATATAAATTAGCTTAGAGAAGACTGAGAAAAAGAAGAAGACAAGTTGCTGTGAACTATCACAGTCTCTTGTTATGTTTGCTGACTTTCTGTATTTTATGATGTCTCAGTAGTTGAAGGTCAGCTCAGTATTCCATCTTCTTAAGGCAAGTGTTTCAGTGAGGCTTTGAGCTTTCATGTTTAAAACAAGGCAGCCCTCCCAAATCCACATTTCCCAACCTGCTGGCTGTGTAAGAAGTGGTAAGACATGTTTTCCCGGTACCAAGGACTTCAAAACTGCTGGGCATTTTTAAATCACATGCTGCTGATCCTCTTTTTCCAAGTGAAATAGTAGCACTTCCCACTTTGTAGACAATGGGAGTCTTATCACTGCTGTGTTAAAAGCAGAGTAATTCCAAAGCTGAGCTGAGCTGTTTTGAAAATCCCTCCTTGAGTTCCCAAGCTTTAATCTCCTGCAAGTAAAGTCTGTACATTCCTTCAGCCCCTCTCTGGCTTTAAAAGAAGTGCACCTTCTTAGTAAGCATGTGTCTCAAATATGAAGTAATGTGGGGATGAGTGAGAAGAGTTTACATGGACTTGGAAGTCACCCTTTAGTTTTTTCATTCTAGTGTCATAGGAACAACAACCTTTGCTTTGTGCAGTAAAAATTTATCAGTATATGCTAGCTAAACTTTACAGAGGAGGATGTGACATGGTTTATCTGGAAGGATGGCAAGGCATGAAAAATAATCGTGGTGACTTGAAAACCCAAAAGTGCAATTTTGCGCATGGTGCCATTTCTGATTTGCATTTCACTGTGTACCAATAGCAGGAAAAAAGACATAATTAGTGCCATAAAGCATGGACTTCCAATCCCCTTGAGAAGCACAGCAAGCCCTTCTAGAGTTTTAGTTGACATGGTGATATTTAAAAACAGCAACATAGGACCTTGGAAGCCATGGTAACCTTACTGTACAGGGGCACTAAAATGTAAAGCACCCTGTGGTGAGATAATGCAAAAGGTGTGTGTTGGCACTGGAGCTGCCCCACTGGGAAGCACTTAAGATGTGAAAGTTGTCAGGGGCAGATGGTGTTTGGTACCTGACCTCATGTCTCTGTGCTCATGAGAATCACCTGTTTTGCCCGGTGCTGCCCTTCTGCAAAGCTGCTGTTACAGGGGTCACTCTATTGACCTACCATGTGGGTGTTGTGAAGGAAGGTGGTCTGTCAGGCAGTGCATCAGGGTGCAAAATCTGGAGTCCTGCGCGCTCTGTCAAGCTACTCTAGGGGCTTGCAGTGTTGTGTGGCTTTCTGCTCTCTGCTTGGGTCAGAGTTGTATCTTGGCTCCACTGAAATGTGCCAGGCTTTTGGCCAGAGAGGCTTGCAGCAGGGATTCTGCCTGAGAATATTGTACAAAAATTTACTGGGGCCCTGATCCTGCTCAGAGCTTCTAAATTGCTAAAGCAATATAAAGGTTAGCAAGAATAACTCATTACAGACAGCCTAGCAAAGCTATTCCCACAAAGAGTCCTAGAAGGGTGGTCTCTGAGGTGTATTTGACTGGCTCCACATACCTCTGTCTAATGCAGAGATGTACTTTCACACTGGTTTCTGGCAGGCTTGAGCAATCTGTAAATCACCTCAGGTCTTTAAAACCATGACTGCCAGATGTCCTCCTGTAGCCAGAGGGAAAACTGCACTCTCTGAGTTGTAGTGTTTCCCACCTTGGGAAAGGTGGTTTTTGTTTTTCCTACAGTATTCAAACAAAGCTAAGTGCCATTAGTATACTTTTTGTGACTTTTTCTGACAACAGGTGATGGTGAATGGATAATGCAGTTACTCCAGACCTTAAGACTTACACCAGTCTGAAGCTATAATGATAATACCAAAAATGTCAATATATTTTCAAGTTTAGAGAGAAGTGATAGCTTAGTATTACTGCATGGTTTTTTTTCTGTTTACTGGTTTCTTATAGACATACCGAAAAAGGTTCAGCTGTTCCCAACAATATTGAATGAGCCTCTCAAAGTTTTTCAAAAATACAGTGGTGATTGACTTCATACTGGTGATCCAGTGGCTGAAGAGACTCATGCTGCAAACCTTTTATGCCTTCATCAGTCTCTTAAGGTTCATGTTTTACTGTACAGATAATTGTATTTGTGTGCTGTTGTCATGGTTGCATAGGTATGCACTTTCCCGTTCTGGAAGACAGAGAGGAAATTTAACAGTATGTCGCTGAGCAGGTAGAATCACACAGGGACACATGCCTGTTGAAGCAGCAGGATTCTGTTCTTCCTCTTATCTTTTCTCTTTTCCAGCCCCTCTTCCTCCACTTCTGCACTCTCATTTTAATGTGCGTCACATTCCCTGCAAGAAGCTCCTAAGCTCTTTACCACTAACCTAAGGGTTGATGTTGGTGAGAGCACTGTCACAGAGACAAAACAGAAGGTGCACAGAGCTTCTGACAGTCTACCTTGCATCTCCCGGCTGCATTCCAGTATAAATCTGCATAGATTCAAAGTTTTTTTTCCTCCTTGCATAATTTCTTACCAATCTCCTTTTTCTCTGAAATGTTTACATTCATGAATCTCTGGCCCTTAGACTGTCTTTCTTCTTCTCCTTCCCAAGGGTCTTTACTGATTTCTTTCTTTCATTGTGTTCATGTCTGCACTTACAGGAGAGGTTAGGTCAGGAAGCAGAGGGTGTGTCAGAAGAAGGGAAAGGATTAGAGGAACTGTGAGTGTCCTAGGCCAAAGTTAGACTTCCAGGGCTGTGAATACCAGTTCTGTGCTCCTGATCCTGGATAGGCTTGAGCAACAGCTAGAGGTCAGCGAACCAGCAGACTCCTCTGTCATCATTAGTCATCATGTAATGAGGCACTTGTATGACAGGGCTGCCAATGATTTCCCTGTCTGGACCCTTTAGACGATTTTGGTTTGGCTCTTTGTAACAAAATAAGTGTGATCACAGCAAGCCCAAGCAAATGTGTAGTGTACTGCATTGACATAGGTAAGGCAGCCACAGAAGGTGCACCAGCAAGATGCCCACAGCCAAGGTACAAATGCTTCCAGTGAGCTGGATATCCGCTTTGGTGGGTAAGGAGGGTAGTCTGGTGTGACCAGCCAGCAAGGCCCTTGCTAGTATCTGAGACAATACACTGATTCTGCACTGGAAGTGGAGGAGAAAGAGGTGGAGATTTAGAGCAAGTGCTGAAAGCCTTCCTGGTTTCCCTCAGGAATTCATACTTGGCTAATGTGTCAAAACCTACTTTGCTGCTGTTGTGTCCCAGCTGGATCTTTCAAGGCAGCACAAAGATGTTGGCATTTGCTGCCAAGTTGCCTCTGCTTTGCTGTGTAAACATGTTCCTAATGTTGCTCGCAATGAATGACTTTAAGAGCTTGGTTTTCTTTGGGTTAGCAAAGCAAGTAATGGGAATAGCTGTGTCCTGCTGCCACTTTGAGGGGAATGGAAAGAGACAGAAAGCAATTATTCAAGTTAGAATGCGTGCAGAGCATTTTTATTATTGTTATTTATTGTTTTATGGTCCTACGAGTAGTGGTGCGCTTTGGAGGACGCAAAGCGAGCCTTCAGCACAGCTCGTGTAAATCACCATGGCTCTATGACACCTTTGGATTTACACCAGCTTGGTTTCTCTACATCCTGGTCCTTGGTTTCAAAAATTGCCTTGTGCATTTTAAATGTGAAAAATTGGGACAGCAGGCATGATGAACAAGGGAGGGGATGGGGAGGAAGCAACCGAGCTTGCTGCCTGATGTGACATGCTGGGTGCATGGGCAGAGCATGACCTTCTCTCTGCTCTGATTTTTCATCTGGAAAGCTTTGATAAACCTTTTCATAGTATTTTGACTAACAGTTACATTGGAGAAGGAAATGGGAGGCAGAGGCATGTTGTTAATCCTTGAGGTGAAAATACCTAAAACATCTAAATTCCTGTTTGCATTAAAATATTTTGGTTTATCTGCTTCTCTGGCTGTTTAGCTGACAGAAATATTTTTACTTCTTTTAGACATGTAGATGAGTATCCCCTTGTGCTGCTTTACACAGGTGGAAGCTGCTGCAATGCCTGAAGGCTCAGTATTAGTAACTCACCCATTGATTTGGGTTCAGCCATGATTTAGAGCCTTTTTTGGTTGTCGTGGTTTTCCCCATCCGCATCTTAATGCTTAAGATTTCCCAGGGGAGGGAAGTGTAGCTATGAAAAATCATGGAGGTAGTTGTAGAGAGTTGGTGAGAAGTTGTGTAAAAAAAAATGTTCTTAGGGAGGATGTGTGCAAGGATTTAGTTATTTATTTATTCTGTTTAGAGGGAGTGGGAATGAGGCTTTCTGACTCCTGTCACTTCGGAAAACTTCCCAAGGCCCCCATGGCTGCTCTGCTCTGTGCACCTTCCACCTTGGGGACTGACCCTGGCTGAGTGGGGCATCAGCTGCCACAGTTCCTGCAGAGACACAGGCTGAGGGTGGCATCTCTCCTCAAAAGAGGGGCAGGAACCACATGGGCTTGCCCTGTTTCCTTCAAGCAGGTGCCTCTGGAGTTGTTGCAGGAAAACCAAGGAAGAAGTGGGTTGTGTGGGCTGCCTGAAACCAGGGCGCTGGCATGGTGGTGATTGGATTCCTGATCCTTGCAAAAGCCAAAGCAGTCAGCACTATCAAGATGTGTAGGATAATAAGACAAGGTAGTTTACAAAATTTAATCCCTGTTAATTTCCATGAGTTTAAAATTAGGTTAACCTTTATTATTAGCAAAATAAGACTTTCAATAATCATCCCTAGGGGAAAAGAAACTTCTAGAAAAAAACAACAACAGCAACCCAACAACGAAAAACAAGCTTAATTTTGCTCCATCCATTCTATGCTGACTTCTTAGGCACATTTTACTGCTGCCTCTTCCAAGCAGCCCAGGTGAGGTGCCCTGCTCTACCATCAGGCAGTGCTCTCTGCAAAATGTCCCTCTGACCTCAGCAGCATTGCTGTAATTCACCTTGAGGATGCTTATCAGTGTGTTCACTGCCAATACAACTCTGGCAAGCTTTTAACTAACCTTTTTAACTAATCTTTTTAACAAGCTGTGATGTCTGTATTTTCCAAGCTAGCTGTTAACACAACATTGTAAGTTTTTAATTTCAGCTCAATTATAGTAACTTGTGCGTTTGGCTGTATCTGTATCCTTGCAGTCTCAATACTGGCACTGACCTAACTCCAGTAAAAGTGAAGCTAAGCCTGCTGAGGCTTCAGACCTAAAAATGCCCTGCTTGCATTTTTACAAAGCAGAAGTCATAACTTTTCCAAGCCTAATTTGCAGTTTAACTATGCAAAGTTGTGAAGAGCTGTATGGAAAGAAACAGAAACTCTCACAGAATTGCAGATTTCTCCTAAAGAAAAGCCTAAACCACTCATTGATCTGAATGGAGACATTTTTATTCTTGCATTTTTTGTAAAACAAGAAGTGCAGCCTTTTTGCCTATCAAAACCTGGAAAAAGTATTAGGTGAAATATTGTTTCAGTCAGTGAAAGAAAAGGGAAAATTGTGCACTTTAACAAACCAAAAGAGGAACCAAAAAACCTCTTCCTCTCAGAGAAAAGAGAAACATTTCGGAAAGAAATATCAAAATGTTTAATTTTGAAAGTGGTTTGTTTGAACACTTTTTTTTCTACTTTTACCCAGACATACCTGTTAGCTAAATGTAATTTGACTTTTCAGATATTCCTAGATAAATCAGAACAATAGTTTAGACTTCTTTTTCTTGGTAGTTGATTTTATATGCATATGAAGACTGTTGTCTAGCAACTGTTAGCATAACAGAGCTCATGTATGACCTCCAGAAATAACCTCTGAAACTGAAGTTTGCTGTGCATTTGAGCCACCTGCATCATCAAAGGAAAAGAAGACCCTCCCTAGTCCTGGCTTTTTCCCCAACCTCTTTATGGTGTTTCTGTCCCACATAAGTTGTGTTTGGGGATGTGTGAGGGACTGGGTATTGGGGAAATGGACAGACCCTTTCTTTTGGCATTAGAGAGTTACAAAAGTTTGAAAAGGACCTTGAAAGATCATCTGGTCCATCCTTTTGTGGGAAAGGGAGCCTTGATGAGACTATCTAGAATGCTGTCTGATTGCACCTTGAAACTCCAGTGACACACTCCCACATCCCTGGGGAGGTTGTTCCAGTGATTGCTTCACTGTAAGAAATTTATTGCTTCAAGATGGAACCTCTCTTGATGCAACCTCCACCTGTTTCCCCTTGTTCTGTCCATGTGACCCTTGTGCTGAATAATTTCCCTGTTATGTGTATCTTTGCAGGGACAAAGGTATTTTATATCCACATGCTTCAGGCAGTGAGGTGCTGGGAAGGGGGGATGCCTCTCATCTTTGCCAGGCAGAGAGAATATTGATAAACATTGCAGGCAGAATTTGTGGTGAGCCTCACAGAGTTTGGATGAAGCTCTAGGAAGCCTAGAAAAAAAATGGAATAGCTCAGAGAGAAGCAAAGCTAATGAACCCTAATTTCCTATGTGTTTGTATTTTGAGGAGCAGCTCCACGTAGGTTTGCTGGGGCTTGGTCAGATGGAGCATTCATGGTACAGTCTTCTCCCAGCCAGGGTCTTAAACAATATTTTCACTTGCTCTCCTGTTAATTCCTGCAAACACCATGAATGTTTCTGAGGGCGCTTCCTCCCTGCCAAAGACATCGGAAATTGGCTAATGAGCTCCGAGTCAGCAGAGGGAGGCAAAAAAGCACATACAGAGCATTTAACTGGTTTGGAAGCCAAACCACAAACTTAATGTCTGGAGAATACAGTCATGTGACATGAGTTGAATTGCCTGCGAGTGTGGGAGGGAGGTGAGAGGGTTATTACCATAGTGTGCATGGGGATGCCTCTGTGGGTGGGAAACTCCTAAACTTCAGCTTTGAAAGAGACTACTATTCTAAAACTGCTTTGCTCTCTCTTGTGTCCCATGGCATGACTAAGGGGCCTTGCCAGTCGAGAGGAAAACAGAGAGCTGGACTCAGATAGTGAAATCTCCCTGATGCTGTCAGCGCTCCAGGGCCTTCATGCCAGCAGGGCTTCCAAACTGATTTAGAATGAAATGAAATAGTGGGGAGGGAGAGGGAGAGGCATAAATATTTTTCACTTGTTAACTTATTTTCCCATTTTGTGCATGAGCTAATGTGATGGAAAGCGATGCAGCTAAAATAAGCGCATTTGTTGGGAGCTGCATGCTGTGCTGTGAGTTATGGCTGGAAATTGCTCATTGGCCAGTCCATTCCTTTCCTGCGCTGTATCACCATGTGCTCCCAGCAGTGCCCGAGGCAGAAGACCCCTGGGAAGTGCAATGAATGTGGTGGGGTGACAAATGCAAATCTGGTCAGTGCATAGAGCAAGGGCCAAGTTGTACAGCTGCTTTCGCCATCGTGACTGTGGTTCAGCACCTGAGCCCATAAAAGTGAGGGATGTCACCAGCCCTGGGGGAAGAAATAGCAAAGGGGCAGACTTCCAGCAGGACAGGTCATGGGATATGCCACTTCCTTCAGGAAGCAAGAGAGCTGCTCAGGGTATGTGCACTTCTGAATAAGGTTTCACTTCTTACTTCTCCTTTTGCCACCTATTTGAGAGACTCTCTGGTCTCTTTATCTGGTCTGCAGCATGTTATCACAAACACTGTAATGCAGTTCTAGCTGTGAAGTGCATCATGTTTTCTCTCCTGCAGAGACTTCTCCCTGGCCTGCATGTTCTAAATGAAACTCTCATTTTGATGCATCTTCCGTCTGCTTAAGTGTTGGCCATAAATAACAACATATTACAAAATTGCCTTCTTGTCAACACACAGATTGTTTATGTGTCATTTCCTCTATCCTTTGTGTTGCTGCAACTTCCTAGGGAAAGAGGATTTATTGGTATAGCACCATTTGGGAATGGAACCAAATCCTATGGAGTATGAAATAAATATAGTCAATTTTAGGTACTACATTTTTATTTATTTTTTTATGAGACATCTTCTTTCCTTGACGGCTTTGCATCTCACCATGTGGCATCCACTAGCTTTCCCATATCATCTGTTGTTTAGGGTCTTATATTTTCAGAGTATGTTTGCAAGCTGAGTGTAGAACTGTGAACCACAGTCCCACGGTATTTTTGACTGAAAGCTAATCTGGAATTTCCACTTACTGTAAGCTAATCTTGATTCACCACAGCCTCATTTTGGTGTCAAATTGAAAGAAGGGCTCTATCAAATTTAAAATGCAGTTGGGAGATTGGTCAAGGGTCATATTAGGAAAGAAACAGAAGTTTCTGTTTTCTATGATCTCTAAATCAAATAGGCTATAAATAAATACCCTTGACTTAAGTATTTCATTTCTTGTGCCGGTAACTTGTTAAAGCGCTTAGATTCTGAAGGCAGTGGACTTCTGTGAATGCTCCCCTTGCTGGCAGCTGACTGGGCCTGGCTCTTTGGGGACCAGCTGATATCCTCATTGCTCCCAATGCAGAATTTTACAAGAGCTCACAGTTTTCTTGTTGAACGCTGTTGGAATGTTGCTCTGTCGTTTGAAATGCTGAAATATTGTTACTAAAGCTGTTACTAAGCCTGTATTGTCTCAGTGAGAAGTGCTCTTGTCCCAGTGAGATTTACTATAGAATGCAGTGGATACAGTGGGTGCCTGGACTTAGACCATTGGAGTGGTGAAAGTAGAGAGCTGGGTGTCTGTCCTTGTGGCCCTGGGCTAGCAGTAGCACAGCTGTCCTTGATGCTGGATTGTGCTATTCCACAATTGTTTTGTAAAAGCAGGCTTCTTGAAGTCTTGCTTATTGAGGATAATTGTATATGTGCTATGTGTGTAGCTCATCCTCACAAGCAAATGTATTCCCAGAGTTACTCCAAGATGGAAATACTTGTCTTTCTTTCTTGCTTTTGTACAAGGATACTTTTGTTCCATTTCCCAGAGGAATGGGGTCTGGCTAAAGAAGCCAGGCATATGCTTTTGAGGGAAAAGATCTCATCTAAGCAATGAATACTCCTGGCTCTAGACCACTCAGTTGGACCTGGAGAGTTTTGATGATGATTCAAGAACAAAAGCTCTGCCTAACAAGGACTGTTGCTATTTCTGTGTAGACGTAAGTCAAGTCTGAGACTTGCTGCTAGCCTTTTTACAACATATGTGACAAAATTCCCAGAATCTGCTGCTCTGACTTTTCCGGAGGGACAGAATTTGGACTGCTTGTTTGCCTTGAGGTTTATTAGATCCTTTGGAGAACTGACAGCATGGATAGCTTTTCTTAAAAAATTGTTTCCTTTAATCTTCACTGAGCTTTCTTGGCTTTACTTGTGCAATGTTTTACAATTAACACTGGTGGATTTTGTGATGTAGAGATCACTGGCTTAACTCTGTTTCTGTTCAGATCTGCAGTAAGCCTCCCAGAAAATCCCCCTCTTCGTTTCCCTTACCCAGAGCTTGCTTATACAAATGTACACAGAAATTTACTTTTTCTTGCATACATGAATTAGTCCCTTAAAAGGAAGTGACGCTCATCTTCCTTGGGAGAAAGCTAGAAGGCTTCAAGCTGCTGAGAAGAAGGAAGGTCACCACAGGGCCTGCAGAGTGCAGGGAGGAAATGCACAATTTGGCCTCCACTGTGACAGGTGGACACACTGTAGGTACCCCAAGGATCACGTGGAATTTGCAGAGAGCCTTGGAAGTTTGGTTGAAACCCCTGAAGATGGAAACATGCAGTGAAAGCAAAGCAAGCAGGGGGATTATTTATGATCTGCTTCTCTTCAGGTTTTTTCATTATTGTCTTTTATTCCTTCAAATGAGAAAGCTGGCTAGTCCTGATTGTTTCCAATGAAAATCTGTCTTCTGAGATTTAAAGATCTCTTCAAATAGCTTAAGATGTTTAGTCTTTTTGGGGCATTTGTTGCTAAAAGCAGAACAAAAACTTCTGGCTACATTATGTTTGTAATGTAAAATGGCTCTGTTTTATTCTTAGTATAAATATATCTTTGTCTTATGGAAATAGATTTCATAACTGATCTTATGCTGACCAGAAAATAAGTGGCATTAATCAAAAGAGGCAACACCCTGTTGTACAAATTTCTTTTTTAACAATAGTGAATATATTGTAGTTTTAAATAGGGTGAACATTCCTCAGAAATTATTATTTCATTGCCTGCTTCATCTTACACGGGGATTCTAGGGAGATGTGTTACAATTTCTGGGTATATTTCTCCACTTAAAGGGTAGTGATGATTATCAGAATATCAACATATCTGAAAAAAATCTTCCTTTTAAAGAAAAGAGGAAACTTACCCACTTTACCCCAGGTGTGTAGTGGATAACATGGGAAATTTTTTACATTTCTGGAAGAAAAGATTAAGAAAAAGCATTCGAACAGAAAAGGACAGGGGATTAGACTTTCTGCTCAGGATCTGAGGTATCTGTGGCTGGTCTTTAATTGCCAGTCAGGCAGAGACATTGATCAGGAATGACATGGGCAAAACTGAGCTTGCCTTGAGGTGGAAGTTTGTCCTGTAACATCTAGAGGTCCCTTCCATCCCTGTGGGTGCATGATAGTTCCATGCACTATGGACTTATCTCCCTGACAGNAGACATTGATCAGGAATGACACGGGCAAAACTGAGCTTGCCTTGAGGTGGAAGTAACCCTGTAGAAGTTGCCCTGTAACTTCTAGAGGTCCCTTCCATCCCTGTGGGTGCATGATAGTTCCATGCACTATGGACTTATCTCCCTGACAGCCGTTGCTTCTTATTGGAATATGTGTGATTTTTGTCTCCCTGTACAGAGAATAAGCTATATGCTTAACAAACTGAGGACCTATTTAAGAAGGAAAAAAAAAAGGGAAAAGAGGATAGATTCCCAAATCAAATGCAAATTAATTATAAAACTCTCTGATTCTGCATGGGTTTATATTGCCCTTTTATCCTTTTCCATGTGCATTTTCTCATGGGGCTTTAGCTGAATGATCTAGCTTTAGTGTTTTTCCTGTAGAATCCCTGTCTCAGCCTGAGCAGTGCTTGCAGAACTGGTAGCAGCTAACTGTTGGTTGTTCTTCATGCTCAAAATCAGTCCTTGCACATCCTCTACTTCACACTGTCTTACTCTAAAAGCAAGGCATCTTTATTTTCCAAAAGACACTTCCAGTGTTGCTTCCTTCAGTAATACTGAATAATCAGTTAAGTGAATTATAAGTGAGTGCAACTCACTGTTATCATCTTCACCCTTCACCTGAGATACAGTCAGAGAGACAGACAAGCTAAAATCAGTAAAAATGTAAATTTATTGTTTCAATTCAGTTATTTTATTGTGCAAATTCTTACTTTCTACTGTGGTGTCAAACAGCAGTCTCTAGGCAATGCAGAAGTTTGAGTTACTTGCTGCTCTTTGGCCAGGCGGTTCAACCTCAGTGTTCAGAAAATGAGGTTCACACTGTTAAAGATCATGCAAAACTTTATGGTTGCCAAACATTATAAATATAAAAATGTAGTGTCCCCAGTCATGGCCTTCATGCTCTCTTTTTTTGCCAATAAGATACTACTGAACAAAAATGAAAGAGCCATGATATGGATGCTACTGTGTTTTATTTTCCTCGTAGTCTGGAAAAGCAGCTCCGGGGAAAAGGGTGATATCACTATGTGTGCCATTTCTTGGGTGGATGTTCATTGCAAAGACATTAAAGCAAAGTCACAGACTGAAGCAAAACATGGGGAATACAATTGTGCTACTATTTTTTAGTACATCTAATGTTAGACTTGCTAACAAGTCTCTGTCCAGAGTTCACTGCATGGGCTTTTTTCATTGTTAGCTACTCTCTGTTAGGTGTTTGATGCTGTAGGAAGCAGTGGTGTTAGCACAGAGCCTTGTCCTCATGTGCAACTCATGAAAGAGTGCCCTTTCTGATATAAGACTGCAGGTTCTCTTACTACTATGACTAGGGCCTACTCAGCTGTCTCATTGAGCAGAGCTTTTTCCCCTTGCTTCATTTCCTGTGTTCTGTTTATTGAGATTTCCCTTTATTTTTGTGGGTGGTCAGGGTTTGGCCCTCCTACTCCTGCAGTTAGAGTTCCTGCATGATAATGAAAAACAACTTCATAACACTTTTACTGCCTTGGGATGGAGGCAGAGATGCTGCTCTCCATTTTGAGCATGTTTTATATAGTTATGAAACCTAGGCTGCTCAGAAGAGTGGAGCCATCCCCAGTGTAGCAGCCAACAATTTTGACTCAGTAATTTCTGTAAAACAGAGATGTATCAGACATTTTCACCTGGTTTTCTTTTTAATATCTTAAAATTGTTTATATCTTGGAGAATTGTATACAGATGGGCCATCTCTTTCAGACTTATGCACAGAGACAGCTCTTAACATGATACAGATCACTCTGTTTCACCATGCAAAAATGTGCAGCATCCATAGGCCAGCGTATTCAACAAAGCTGTTGCTTTATGGGAGTTTATTTAGACCTTTGCAGTCCATTGCTATCCTGCTTATGAGTTACTGGCTGAACCTTGTGCTTGCCAGCAGGTTCTCTGGTGTGTCTCACTGTCTCCCCACAAAGTGAAGTTATATTTCTGTGTAATACAGGGGTGAGGATGCTTCATGAACAGTACTTTTCATCTGTGTGTGGTGGGCTGCTGTACAAGAGAAGTCTCGAGTCCTTGGTCCCCTCTGTTGTAGGGCAGCCTGACTTGTGGGGCTGTGAAATGCTTAGTACAAGGTCTGTCCTGCTCTGGCAAAACTCAGGCTTTAACAAGCTGCTTGCCAGACAATGTGTCTGTGGAGTATTTTTCATGGAGTTCCTGATCTTTTAACAGTCTTGATACTCAAAGACGGAAAAAGTTCCCTGCTCTCCTTAATATCTGGCAACTAAGGAAATTTATAGCTTTATTGCTGCTTTCTCCTATTATTCTGTACTGAATTGAAATTTGCATTCTTTTAGGAGTGCTGCTTTGTCTTTGATCTCACAAATAAAGCTGAGGGTGGAGGACCTGGAGCCAAGACTGTGTACACTGACAACAAAGTGAACGGGAGCAGAAGTAGGTTTCTCTGTTACATTCATTTCCAGACAGCCAAACAATTAGCTTCAGGACTTCAGAAAACTCTTGCTGTTGTCTTCTGATGCCTCAGAAGTGGCTCCACAAGAGCCATTACCATTCGAGCATTTGATAGAAGTGTGATCTTCACTTATGGGCTGCTGATGTGTACAATATGAAAGATGAATTTTCTGCTCAGACACTCCCCAGCTTATTGTAGTGGAAAATTGTGCTTGGTGCTACATTGTTTCTTTTGCTCTACATTCTGTGTTATATTTCCAATGCTTGAAGCAGGGTTACAGATTTCTAGAGTTATGTGATGACAGCATAACCTTGGAACTATTTTAAAACAGTGTGGCAGGTAATAGAGGCCCCAAATTTACATTTAGTAATAAAAAAATGGCTTCTATAAAATTTAATATGGACATAGAAATATTATTGTGACTTTGCAAGTCATTGCAATGGAAAAGCTCCCCTGCAAGGTTTTTTTCCAAAGGCAGGACTTGGCAGTGGTGGTTTCCTCACTTAGGTTAAATGTGCCATTGTAGTTTTCAGTCTTACAGGGTGATGGTAACAGAAGGAGGTGGTAGCAAAAATAAATTTGATTTTTATTGTTGGCTTAGTTTCAATAATCTAGGAAGTTATTAATAACTTCAGCTACTTGAATAATTTATAAGATGCATCTCTGGGTTTTTTCACAGTAATTATTTGATCATTTCCCCTGATTATTGTTGTTTTGTAATTACAGTGGTGCCTAGAGGATCAAATTAAGTTGAGGGTCTCTTACGCTGTCTGCTAAGATGGAGTTCTTTCCTAAAGAAGCTGCAATCTAAGTTGCTGTGACAAAGAGAGAAGAAAGAAGATAAAACAGTTTGCTCAGGGTTATAGCAAAGTCTCTGGCAAAGCTGAGTTGTCATCTTGGAATCCTTAATGCCAAAATGACAGACTGAAGGTTTGTCTTTAATATCGAAGATGGTGGTGTTTAATAGAGCTGAGAAGTCTAGAAGGAGAAATAAAATCCATTTTGTGCCAGTGGGAATGAATCCATGAAGGCTTGGATGTGAGGGCTATTTTAAAAGCTTTTCCTGAAGCACTTTTCTGTCATAGCTTGACCCGAAGGCATGGACCAGAGGTCTTTGACTATCACATGAGATGGTTCTTAGGCTGAACTCAACAAAATCAGTATAAATTTCAGATTCATCCGCATGCTTTCCATCGCCCTGACAAGAAAAACTGTTGAGACTGTCTAATTACATGTCTATGGTTTTCTATTGCTTGCTGTAATTTGTTATCTTGATTTAACTTACGTACAGTGTTGGCCATTGTAGCTGAAGAATTTGAGAATTCAATAAATTATGAGATTGACTTATTTCCACTAAAAAAGTAATTCTGAAATAAGATTGCTCCTCTGTCATGCTATAATTGAAGACAGAAACATAATGAGAGCAAATAATTGTTCTGTGGATTTCAACAAACCATTAAAAACAAGAAAAAAAAACTTTGAAAACCTCAAACTCACTCTCTCTGTTTTAGTTTAACAGCAAATTCAGAAATATAGCTGCTCACTGAAATCGAGACAAGCGACTTTGTTGTGTTTAAGACCAAAGAGACAATTGAATTAAAATATTTTATGAATGAGGTAATTTGCTTGAAGATGTCGTGTATTGTTCTCTGCCTTTTAGGACTACAGACCTTTTCCAGTTTCCTGTTGACTTAGTCAGACCAACAGAGATCCTTTGTGCTTGCAGTTGGATTTTGGTGTAAGCCAGTGAACAGGAGAGATCAGTCCCAGAGGATGATTCAATCTCTGTGTCTTAGGCGGCCATGAATGAACTGAACTTTGGTGTAACTTTTCTTACTCTATTAGACCACCTTAGAGTAGAAAGTTAATCCTCAGGACCTGAACGCTTAAGACTGAAATGTCTTATATGGGAGTTTTAGGAAAACAAGGAATAATTTCTGGGAAAATAAATATTGCACATCTAAGTTTTTAATTTTTTTTCTCTGAAAATTGCATGGAGTCCCAGAAAAATTGTTCAGGGATGAATCTCAATGGCCAGGTACTCATTTCCTCCTATCTGAGAGAGGATATATTTGTGGAGTTTTTTTGGTGCACATTTGTTTGAAAACTTCTTAAAAACCTGCCAGCGGCCAAGATTCCAAATACCACAGAATAATCTGTTTCCCTGTTTCAGTGGTCTCTGGCCCCTTGAAGTTCCAGTTGCAATAAGGGAGGTGGTCTTGAAACTAAAAGCTAACTTGTGCTTTTTTGTGTTCACTTGTGCCAAGTTTTGTAATTTGTAGAAGAACCACCAGGCATCTATGCTGTAAGGGATTCCTGGAAGTGTTTTGCTATTGCAAAGAGATTTACTGTATATACCCAGGCAGAAGACTGTCTCATTCTCCATATGTCTCAGTGTTTGGAGGATTAAAATTCAGGTGTGTGGTGTGTTGCTGTGTGTATGTGTGTGGTGTTTCATTTTGATTGTGTCTTAAATACATTGTTTTGACATTTGCACATTCCTTGGCTCATGACCAAGGTGTCTTTGCTGCCGGTGGACAGAAATGTGGATATGGAAGCATCAGTGCTTTTGAGGGGAATAGTTACCTCATTTTAGGCAGTAGTGGGGTCACACATGCCTGTGTCCAGAATGGTATTACGGAGGTTGACCTGTGATCAGTAGGAATGCAAGAGATGCCTTGACTCCTTTGAAATGTATAATGTTAGAGCTGTGCCAGAGTAAAAATCAGTTTCTTGCTGCAGGACCTGGAATCTGATCATCAGCTCCTACAACAAAATCACTCCAGTGAGCCTAAACCTTTGTGGCACCTGGGTTCTATCCCATTAGGTTTCATTGGTTTGTCAGTCACACCTTTTCAGTCTGCTTAGCTGGACAGGTATTCACTCCATCACCCAGAGGGAAAGCGACTGGCTGGGGATATGGTAATGAGTGACGTAATTACAGAGGTCACCAGGCAGCCTGGCTCTATATCAGGACACGTGTGACTTCTTGATTATTCCCAGGTTACCAATGTTTTAGGTCTGTTTATTTTCAGCAAAACATTATTGGTGCATGAAATTACTGCTAAGATCTCAAGAGGTTCCAGAGGAGAATGTTAATATTGTTAGGATCTCGCACTTAAGAAAGGAAGCTGGCAAGAGGTGCGCAAAGGTAGGGAGGCAGGGTCTAATTATAAGCCCAATTAAAGTATCTGAAGAAATAAAAAGCATAGTCTAAGAGGTAACATAGACAAAACAGAAAACAAATCCATCTCTGCACTGTGATTTCTGTGACAGAAACCAGATTGTGCTCTGGTTTTACAAGAGCATTGAGATTCCTTAACAAGAATACTTGGGAAAAGAGAAGGATATAAAGTAAACCCATTAAAGAAGTTTTTTTGTGTAGTAATCAGAGGGACGGTGGTGGAATTGTGTGCACACAACAAAAGGAAAAAGGTTGGTTTCTAGGCCCCCAGACCTCCCCCCAGCTCCACTCCCAAGGCCAGCAAGGTTTTCCTGTGCTTCATTTTTCTTAGCAGAGATAATTATATATGTGTAGGACCCTGAACACTGGCTCAGCCACTGGAGATGAGTGATGCAACTGAAGACCAGAGTTAACAGCATTGAAGGTGTCAGATATGTTTTAAATGGATTAAACAGAGTGGAAGCTGTCTGTTTATACATCTCAGCAGGTCAGGCTGAAGCTTAACAAAATGTTTAATGCATGTGCTTAAATCCCTTCCTCTACCACAGAGCAATGGTAGTCCATCTGTAACATTCAGTGTGTTGAGGCTTCAGTGGAGGTGCTGCGCTGACTGACTTGCAGGCCCTAGGCTCACATGCTGGTTTTAGACATACATTTTCCTTTCTCCTTGTATAACTCCTTGCTATTTACCATGCTACTTTAGCTGAAGCGCTGGCATCAGCCAAAATATCAGGATGTTTCCTGAGACTGAAGTTCGCTGCCTCTGACAGTTTGTAGATACAGATTCGTGTTTCACAGCTGAACCTGAGTGGTAACTGAGTCCCTTTCTGTTTGGAAAAGTTGCTCAGCTAAAAGATGCCCTGCAGCTAGATCCAGGGATTTGTTCTACTTATTTCTGTGGATGTCATAGAGGATCACTTATTCACAAGGATCCTTGTGTTTTCCTGACTTCTCGGGAGGGTTGCTTTTTAAACATTTATTTTGGTATCAGTGCTAAAGGTGGCATTGCATATACCTGTGCTTTCATTCATTCAAATGCATGGGATTATGTATTGCTATTAATATTATTACTAGTTATTTCTTTAGCTATCTTTTCAGGTCTGTAGTGGACTAGAATGGAAGTTGTTTTCTACCTTGCTCTCAGTGACATAAATTTTTTCCCAGAGCTTTTATTTGATGTTCTTGTCCCTAGCCTTAGCTACTTAGTAGCATATTCCACAGAGGAAAATAAATTGTGAAACACAAATTGTCTGCACAAAAAGTAAGATTACAGAGTGGATAGGTAAATTTCTTCAAGGGAGAGGAAAGAAAGAAAAGGGCAAAGGAAGGCTGGAGTGTAGAAAAAGATGGAGGAGGAGTTTCCTCAAGAAATGAAGGTAGTAAGTTAGGCTCTTCTACTGGGTCAGCAGTCCAAAACCATCTCTTATCTTCTAGAATTGCCAGCTGCATTTGGGAAGTGGCATGTTTCACTTGAGGGTGTCCTTGTCTTGGTGAATATTCAGTTCTTCAGGAGCACCCTGGTATTCTTTGGTCTTTGCCAGGTACAAGAGCTGAACATTCAGTTGCTCTGAGATTCATGTGGAGAGTTAGCACATTTAACAACTGTTTCATAAGCTCATTTCAAACACTCCTTTGCTGAAGTATGATCACCATGGCCAGCACAGTCACATTTCAAGCTGTGTGACTGATGGCAAACTGGAATGGAAAGGCGAAGCACTGATGCTGTTTGTAGGATTCTATGAGACATTTAATAGAAAAACCAAAGGAGAACCCTACTGCAGGGTAATGGGACACAGCATGGTTTACCAAAGACTTTGGTAGAATCTATGATCCGGGACCTTTTTAAATCCCTACTGGATGTTTTTCCATAAGATGTCCTAATTCAAGTGTACTTTAATTTAGGAAAATAGTTTTCCAAGGGTCAGGTACAGTAATTGTTGAGGTATTTCATGTCTTTGTTTACATTTCTATGGGCACTTAAGTAAATGGTTTCAGGGAATGCCAAACACAAGAAAGACATAGACACAAGAGGATTTGTGCTGAATGAAGACCAGACTGAAAGCCACTGAAGCACAGTTCTCCACAATAATAGTTGTGTGTGCCTGACACCATAAAGTGTTTGTGTCAACCATATTGTCTCAGGTTTTCAGCTGTGAAAGAAAGCATAGATTTTTCAAGAGTTTGCAAATCAATAGCCAAGAGACATTTCCATTCAGAAACGCCAATAAAATAGCCTAACATCTGCATTGTGTGCAAACTGATGACCTTGGTATAAAGCCTATAACATAATAAACTTTGAAATAGGTGGGAGGAAAGTGATTCAGGAATTATAAGCTATTTGGAAATTATATGAGAGTGTGTCTGTATATTTCAGGAAAAAATCAAAAACTTCATGATGCTACTATTTAGCATTTGTAACAGCTCAGTATAAAAACAGAATCAGAGGTAATTTCTTGATTTAGCAGATCTTTTTTTTCGTAAGCAAAACAAAAGGAAAAAAATTGATGGTATCTGGTTTGTTTTTTTTAACTGCGTAGTGACCACAGGAGGACTAGGGCTAAGCTTGACACCTTTCTCTTTCCAGTCCTTCATATGCTGAGCTCCTGCAGCAGTTGTTGCTTGTAGGGTCCCTACAACTACAGACTTTGACACAGGAAATGTGCATTCTCCAAATTTTTCTGGAAATGGAAATAACTATGCAGGTAGCAGTCAAAAAATAGCATCTTTGGCTCCTGTTGAACAAGAACATCACACAATGCTTTCTGAAAAATAAACCTCTCTGTTTCTGACCTCCTGTTTTAATGTGGCCAACCTGATCTAGCCTCTGGTGCTTTTCTCAGTGCATTTCTTTGATTTGGAACCAAAGTGAGGCATCCAACTGTGATGTTTGCTTTGATGGAGCCACTGAATAGAGCAACAGGCAACCAGTTAATACTGCTGTCCCTAGAGCAGGGTTTTTTCCCCCAGTGTTCAAGAGCCAATCTACAAAAGGAGTTGAGATATTTGATTTCATTACCATTCTGCAGAATAGGGTGCCAGACATCTAATGCTGCCAGCACACCTTCTAGGAAGCAGGCAGTCTTTTATCCAAAAAGAGAATAAAGAATGAATAATACAGAAAGAGGTGTCTGGTCACTCACAGTTATATAACAAGATTCTTTATGCGTGTGTGGTGGTCTTGGTCTGGTTCATTGTGTTATCATTTGCATATATAAATTTCCCTGGATGTGTTTTTTAGCATTACAATAATCTGGGGTAACTTGAGGTTATATTTTCATCCTATCAGCTAACACCAAGTTATTATTTAATCATATACTCAATTACAGTTTCTGCTTGAGTATATTTGAACAATTAATTGTCAGTGAAATAAGGATTTATAATACTCTGTTCCTGGAGACTCTTCACTCTTCCATTGCTCTGGTACACTGTTATCATGGTTTTAAAACCAACCCAAAGTTACTGTGAACTTCTGTGTGGATTTTTAACCTCAACTGACATCAAATTCTCCCCTTTGAGGCTTATGGACATATCCACAGAGCATTTCTTAGAAGTCACACCCTGTGTTTGAAAAAAACACAGTTAATTCTGTTACAGTTAATTCTGTAACCAGAAAGAGCCCAATAAACTTATAGTTTTTGATTTTGTGACAGATTTTGGTGCATCAGTATAGTCTTTAAGGGCCTTACAGCTTTCTATGTAACCACCAGAACAATGTAAGGTTCTTTTCACTTTTCTTTCCATGGCTCTTCTCTCCAAGTGTGAATATAAAGTTTCCATCTTGAAAGTTGTGTACTGGCCAGGGACAAAGGTGCTGGCTGACTGGAGTACCTATGTAAAGATGATAAAATTTGCAAAATAGACAGCGAATAACCTTTAATCATTCCTTCTCCTTTAATATGGATTTGATTGGTTTGATTGCCCAATTTTTTAGCTGGATATGACTTCACCTACAATACTTCAAAAGGACTCACTCTGCCTCGATAAGTGAGTATCATCAAGGCAGTCAGCAAGAATCTACCCATTTGATCTGAATTGCCAGGTGAAACTTTGAAAAATTTTGTTGTTTTTTTCAATCATGCTCTTCAGCTTTTGCCTGACTGGGGCCTACAGAGGATATGTAAATCTCATTAAACTGCAGAAACTTTGATACTTCTTGGACATCTGTTTCCACATTAATTTCTTCGTGTAACTTCTTGACAAGGATCTCATAATTTCAGCAGTTCAGAGAATTTGTTGATTTGAAGTTCTCCACCATTCTTCTGATTTTTGTTGTTGTTGTTTAAAATTTTGGTATTTCTGCCGATCCATTTTTCTTCTTTCATCAGCATATGCCAACAAATTTACATTGTTATCGTAACCTTGCCATTATTCCAGTGGCAATATGTTTTTGCTAATGTGTTGCTAATCAGAGTAGAGGTCTTTTCAATTCATGAAGGGGCACGGTACAGCACAGCTGGACCTTTCTTCCCATTATGGGATTCTCTGATTTGAAGGCAAAAATTATTTTTCTTTGTAGTCTGATGGGATTAAAAAAAAAAAAACAAAGGTATCTTTTAGATCCAAGACCAGTAAAATAAGCATTTGTTTCTGGAACTGAGGCTATCAAGGTGTAAGGAGTGGTATGACGAGGTATGTGTGCATGTAGTTATTTGGTTTATGGGTCTCAACTTCTGTGCCAGTCCATATTCCTGAGTATGAGGCTTCTTTACTGGTAAAAAAGGAGTATTTAATTCCGACTGATACTGCATGGCAGTATTTATCAAGGGCTCCAATCCTTTACACACTTCCAGTCTAATTGGGTATTGATTTACCCTGACTGGTTGTGCTCCTGGCTTGAGCTCTACTTGAAGTGGAGTTCACGTTCCCTGCTTTGCCTGGTTTCTCTGAAGCCCACCTTCCTGAGGGATTACCGTGTTCAGTACTGGACCTGGGATGTCAATCTCAGGTTCATCCAAGGTCTAGTCCATTAGCAAACAGATTTAAACCTTCTGTGCTGCTTCCTGTGAGAGGTGTAACTTGTACAGACTTTTTTAAAAAAAGTTTTTTGAGCATTTAACTTGCATTTTGACAATGGAAAGGACATTCTGGTGCATATGTATATATATATTGTACATTTTGTAGGTTGCTAGAGTGGCTGCAAAGTTCTCTTTCCCATTGCTCCAAACATCAGTATTGTGACACTACTTACGGGCCCTTGCTGCTCATTATTATTGAATGTGAGGTTCTGCTGTCTATTGAAAGCTCTGTTGCTTTGTTCCCCAGCTTTATTGGAAGTACAGGATCTGCTGGGTATGCATTGATACTTTCCCCTAGTCTCCTTCACTCATCAGAATCCTCCAGCACCATAATGTTAACATCCTCTAATTGACCCTTATTGCCTACAAAGAGCTCATTGATTCAGGCTCAAGGTGGGGTAGGCCTTTAGGACTCCAGAACCTATCCTTTTGCGTTCTTTGATATCAACCTCTTTTCTTCTGCAATAAAAAGGTGTTCAATACAGTCTGCATATTCCCCCTCCATTAGGGTCACGAGTCAGCATAATATTTTCTAGAAGTTGATGCATTCCTTCTGGATATTCTGGATTCTCTGAGTGTAAACAGACCAAATCGACAAGTCTGAAGTACTGAATGGGACATTTACAAAGGGCTGGCAGACCCTCTGCCCCACTGATTGCCTTAGAGGTACCTTTGTCACTGGCTGAATATGCCCTTGAGTCCAGCCTGCAACAGGACTAGAATTTTCATTTCCCATAGCTATCGGTCTCTTGCTTCACTCAGAGGGTGATCTTGGTTCTGAGGAACAAAAGGGGTATTTCCAAGGCAATGGAACTGGAAAGAAAGACAAGTCTTTCTTTGGCCCTTGCCCACTTCTTGATACCAAATGCTGAGCATTTCAATACTAGGTGTTGTGAATGACAGGCTTGTTTTGTTTCTTCATTCTCATCTCATTCATCATCAGCGTTTTGATATGGTATGTTTTTTGACATGTGTTCTTTGAGAGTGTATACTACTCATTCCATGCATCAGGCATGAGGTATTAGAATCTAGTCATATATCTTTGATAGCCATGTAAGTTTTTCAACATCAAATTTCAATGTTTTGTTTATGCCGTGTGTATGTTTGGGGTTTTTTTTGTTTGTTTGTTTGATTTGGTTTTTTGTGTGTTTTGTTGTTTTTTTGTTTTGTTTTGTTTTGTTTTGTTTTTCCGGTTGTTGTTGTTGTTGTTGTTTTTTAACTGAGCCAGGTGAATGGCAGATTTTTTCAGATCCATTCCAAACTCTGGTAAGGAGGCTTCATTTTTCTATATGTATGTATTTTCTATATGTAAATGTTCTTTGTCTGTTGTATAGTAAATATTCTGTATACTGACTTAGTGACGCCTTTCTTCTTCTGGCACAGAGATGAAGGGGATAATTTGTTATCAAGTGCTCTGTATGCCATGTAACTTAAGAGCAATCAGTGATCAGGCATGGTGGGTTACAAATCACTCTGATTGAGGACTTGTTGATGTTTAAGATTGCATTCCCTCAGGTAGGATGTACCCATCCTCCCCCTGGGCCTCTCACCTACACATCCCTCTGTTCCTTCTCTGAGAACTGAAAAATGCTGCTTCATTCTGTTATCACACTTCTGAAAACTTAGAGCTTGAAGAAAACATGCTAAAAAAGGGCTGAAATAGCTTGGATACAGATGCAACTTGCTGTATGCTACGCTCCTGCCTTGGAGCGTATTAACTAGCAATAATAAAATCCCTGCTCTTAAAAGACTTATGGTAAAAATGATTGACATGCTGCAGCTGTTTTCATCTAAATAATTCAAACATGTTTTGATGAAGCAGTGTTGAAATGTCTTAATTCTTCCAGATTATCGTGTCCTGTCAATAGCAATGAACTGAGACTGGTGGTGCTGGATAGATGAAGGCATACTTGCATTTTGGAGTCCTGTGTTAGCTGTAATTATCACTGTTGGTGATTATAACCTTATTGCCCTGTGGTAATGCCTCAGGAAATCTTCTGTAGGATTTGTTGTGATAATAATTATCTTTTCCCTGGATAAGTTTCTCTTCTGCTTGGCAATGGTGTTGGACAGTGAATTTCTGTATTTGAAATACTTTCCATTCAGTCCTAATTTAGTTAAAACCAACCCACAGCTGTAGCCATCTAAGAAATCATTCTTAGCTAGATGCTTTTCATGGTGTAAAGGCTGTAAAATTAACTGGACTGTTGTTCCAATGTCTGCTGAGCTGAGTTGGCATTGAAAACATCAATTTGCCTCCTTTTAGATCCTACAGTGGAAATAGTACCTGGCCCATATGGAGATGGATCTGCATGCAGTCCATCTGACACTGCGATGTTCTGCAGAAGGCTATTTGATGCTTAGGCACCACCTCACACAAAGTGTGAGCATATAAATGATTTAGAAACAGAGCCCTGGGGACTCTCATGTCTAGTCCTTCAGATCCAGTCCTCTGGCCTTTCTAGTGGTGCTACTCATTACCAAATTATGGACTGTGGAGCCCATATGTTGAACTTGATCATCATTTGCTCATCTCAAATGTTTAATCCACACAGAAATGGTGTTCCATCTGCTTGGGATAGTATGAGCAGGCTGAAGTCCACAGTAAACTTTCCTAAAGTATTGGATATTATGATTGTGTTCCCTGTTCTGCTCCTCTGGACAGATCAGCTGGATCCTCCACCTGAGTGGCCCCTGCTGTGTTAATAATGGGTCCTACCTTTTTGGTGCTTAAGACAAATTAGCCTTTAAATGCTCTGCATTATAATAATGAGGACTCAAAGTGCATTTTAGAGGTTCTTTTATTATATCTGTGGTGGTTAGGAGGTCAGATTAAAATTCTGATTTTAATGACAAGCTGCTTAAATTTTGACATTAACAATCTTCAGTTAAAAAGGGGAAATGTGTCCAAGTCAGCTCTACAGCTAACACCTCAAATTTAAGCTTCAGTTTACCTTTCCCTTTTGAGGAGTTTGCAGAACACCCACAGTCTGATTTTTCTAGCGTCATCAGTATAAATCAAACCTCATAAATCAAGCTGTAACTACATGCCTTTTATCTGTGAATTTTATTTGCAGTGAAAATAGGAGGCTTCAGGAGGTGAAACTGGTGTCATATGAGCTATATTCACCTGCCTGGAGCAGCACACAGACTATCCTGGTCAAGAGAGAGCCTTGTTCTTGGAACTGATCTACAAGTAGACTTCCAAACTAGGAAGCTTCCACATACTGTTGGCATACACTTGAGCTGCACTGAAAGATGGCATGGTACTTTATGGCCTTTCCTTGCAATATTGGCATTTGCCCTTGCTTGGGCACAGATTTCTTATGGATTGCAGGTGTTTTGCTTGGACTTTGTGTGGGAAATTGCCACTGAGTGATGTGTGACTAGCCAAGGAGTGAACAACTGTGTTTATTATCTTGCAGAAAAGCTACAGCATGTGAGAACCTTTGCTTTTTATGTTCCACATAGGCTCTTAAATGTACCAGTCATGCTATTAAGTTTCCACATCTTCTGGATCCTAACATGTGGACAAGTTCTTTTTTTTGTGTGTCATTTGCTCCATATAAAAAAGGGATAGCAGTTCTCAGTTGTTTCACGAAAGTGTCACAAGGACAGAGGCTTGAAAAGGGGATTGAATGTTGTGTCTTCCCTACTACAACAAATGAGAATAGGCTTGGGTGGGGGTTTTGGTCAGCCTCTCAGAATCCAGGGCCACAGTTTGCTGTTTAGTTGGGCTTCAGCTTTTTGTAGTGCTTCTGCTGTTGAGGTGGGAAGTTGGAAAGGTTATGACATCTAATGTCTAATGGCTCTTGCTGCCAGAACATCCTGCCTTTTGAACTGCAGTAAAACTCAGAGCACTGTGGTCCCTGCTCTGAGACAGCTCCAGTTGCTGAATTGTGAGTGGAGTAATTCAAGTTTGGACTGTAACTGGGGTAGGGTTTTTCTCTGGGGTTGTTTTCCAGGGTTGTTCACTTAGTTCTAAAGGGTGACAGGACAGAGCCTTTCAGATTACTGAATCTAGTTTGTCACTGAAAACTGATAACATTTCATTCAAATACTTGGATTATATGTCTTGTGTCTAAATGAAGAATGTGTATATTTCTGATATTTTGAAAAATCTCATTGTTTTTAAAAACCTGGGTCAAATGACTAATGCATTCTTCAAAGTAAGGAGAAACTCTTGTGGACGATTTTTCAACACTTGACACTTTCCCAGCCAATTTACTTGTTCTCAGCAGAATAAATGGAAGTAACTTTTCTCTAGCATGACTGCTGGCTATTTCACACAGCTACCTTGATGCTCTCTAAATGGAGCCCACAGAGAAATCATTGCAACAATAGAAGAAGGGGTTGAAGTTGTAGGGAGCTAATTGGTTTGCAAACATGGAGGTTGTGAAGCCTTATTTTGATCTCAGACAGATAAGTGAACTGGGTTTAGAGAACATATTTTTCCTGACATCTGCTTGCATGCATTCTGTGGACACATAGTAGGTGTAAGAAATGGCCAGGTGAACTTATCTATCTCTGAATCATGTCTGACAAGTATTAAGGAGTGGTTAGCTATGGGTTATTTTGAAGGAATTGTTATGACACTCCTTGCTAAAAATTGCATTTAAGTACAGCCACACCATCAATTTTTGCCATGCTTTTTCTACATCTCCTTGGATAAAAAAGCTCGTTTTGCTTTTTGCCTTTGCAAATTGATGAGTGGTATGAAACAATTACCTGAAGCCACAGACAGGGTCTGAACTTAAAGACATTCAGACATTTGTTTTCTGTTCAGACATGTGATCCCTTGAAATCTCAAAACTGTTTGGGATATGGAGTGAGGAGATAGAACTATCTCTTTGTTGTATTTGCATACACACTAGAGGCAACAAGGTGATGCCACTGCAGGAAATGCAGTTGTCAATATTCTGGAATATGTTAATAGGCGTGAATAATATCAGGTGTGAGAGGTAGTTGTAGTTATTCTGCTCTACTTGACAAAAGTGTGAATGTGGTTGTGTTACTGGTTTAGGTATTTCTCAGAGCATGGAGATTCATCTTAAAACTCCCATAGTGATTCCTTATAATTTTTACCAAGAATTATAAGCTGTAAATGTTACCTTTAGGAAAAGAAAACTGCTTGTTCAATCTAAGAAAAAAACTACTTTGCATGCATAAAGAACTCATAAGAGAAGGGCAACGAACAATGAAAAATGAACCTCTCTTTGAGGTTAAGCCAAGAAGTAATTAATCTAATTGGAAGCAATAGAGATCTTAGCTTGATATTAGGAAAAACTTCTTCACCTTAAGCACTGAAAGTGTGTTCCCCACATGCTCTGGCAGAAGAGTTGAGTACACTGCACACAAAGAGGGACAGAGCCCTTCCTATTTTATTGTGTCTCTAGGTTGGACATATCCTGCACTTCTCTGTTTATTTGATTGTCTATTTTTTAGAAAGGCTATAAAAAGTGAAGAGTTCTGGTCCTTATGGTTTTGTTTTTCTAGGATAGACCAGTGCACTGAGATCCTTACAGGACTTACATGAAACTGTACTACATGCCACAGTCAGACTTTCTCTCCTCTTGATTATTTGGTCTCTCATCATCCTTTCTGCAGAGCATTCTCAGTTGCCCTTAGGGAAGGAAGATTCCCTTCTTTTCTAAAAAGGTAAATTAGATGCAAGGGAGAGTTCTGAAAACAGGCAAAAACTCTTTATTATATTCACCTATGCAGTAAAATGTAAGCAAGTGTATTAAGCACTTTGTACAGTTTGCCATGTAGGAGGTGGGAGCAGTGACTTGTTGAGCTCCCTTCAGGCTCTGTGATTCCCCTTATGGATGAGATATGAGTTGGGCAAGATGTGAGCTGGAGTGCTATACATCCTCTGTGGACACATAGGTGATCCCACTAGTCACTCGTGCAGTGTTCATCAAAATGTTCCTATCTCAGAAAATGCAGCACTTCACTGCAGCCCGTACTCTGGCTGATAGATGTGTGAAACTGCACACTCCATAGTTCTGGATAAATGGAGTGCTTGCTTCAAAGACAAAGTGCAGGGCTCGTGAACCTGTGCCTGTACAGTGTAAATAGTATTCAGTTTCTAGGCTCTGTGAGATGCCAGTTCAAAATTTTGCAGTGGTGTCAGTGGATAAATGAGGAGTACCTTAGGGGTTCCTGTATTCTAAAGTGCTCGTATGGAGAAAAAAGAGCATTTCACACATCGACTTTAATTTTGACAGATTTAAAAAAAAACCAAAACAACAGTCAGACCTTCTTGTGTGGTTTTCTCAGGTATGGGTTGAAGCAGCTAAAGTTTATATCCTGTGCTGGGGGCCTAGGTTCCAGAGAAGTTGACTGCCAATAACAATAGTTTTCTAATAAAGTGATCACAAATTACATAACTTAGAAAACTTAGATTATATCCATGCTCTGATTTATCTTCCTGGTTCAAACCCAACCTGTCTGTGCTTATCCATTATTTGAATTTGGTTCTGCTGTGCAAAGAAAAGGCACATTTGTACTGTTGATTCCATGTGTACACTGCCTTGTTTGTGCAGAGACAGCTCTGGAACAAGATTCAGTGCGAGACTCCATGTGCCAAGTGGTTTCAAAGGACATTTTTCGAGATGCTTCTTTTTTTCTTTTTAAAAATGCAAAGGTTCTTTACACTAGTTATGTATGGGAGGGGTTGGTGGAGAGAAAGATCATCAGTAATCACTAGGAATTGCACAGTGTGTTCCACATTTGAAGACTATTTCTTTTCCACCAGTGGACCATTTGGTTCTTCAATAAATAATATAATTACAGAAGAACCACAGGAGAAAGGGGTGATGTGAGAAATGTGTGCACCTGCATTATTCTGACGTCTTGACCAAGGAGGGTGGATTCCAGAACAAGGACCAGGAGGCTGGAAGGAAAGAACATCCTCATTTTAGGGAACTAGAAAAAGTGACTTTCTAACCAAAAATATTATGATATGGAGACAAAAAAGATCTAAGTAGCAGGAGTTAAATGCTGGGTAAAGAAATTAACCACTCAAGTCACCACCTATGACATGACCTTGTAGTGGGAGAAAAGCCCATAAATGCCAAAAAATTTAGCTTTGACTGGAGACTGGTAGAAATTTTGATATAGCAGAGGGAGGCGAGTGAGCTTCTAAAACAACTTCCCAGCGAGTATGTGCGTGTAAAAGGGACAACAGGCTTGCTAAACCACTTCTAAATGGAGCTAAATCACTTAATGCCACGGTCTTTACAGTGGCAGAAGGCTAGATTTGATGAGCCAGCTGAGCAAGTCAATGCAAACACTATTCTACCTCCACACTAACATATAAACATGAAACTGATTTAATTATTAGATTACTTCAGGAGACAGAAACATCTTAAGTGTTTTTTGCAACACCATGCTGTGGTTAAGGGCCTGACACCACTGAGGCTTTGCTAAAATTAACATAAATCATACAATGTGTGGATGTTACCCAACCATGAACCATGAACTAGTCTGTCCTGTGTTGAGATTGTTTCCATTTAACAAGAATTGCCACTGTCCAATTTATAAACCTGCCTGTTGAACTGAGAATTGGGGTGGCTTCTTGGGCAGACTAATATCCCAGAGACTAAACAGCAGCAACCAGCATTATCTGTCTCTTCTCATGAGCACAAAATTCATCACTAAAAAAAGCAAACAATTTCTGATGCTTTTTTAATGAACTGTCTCAGAGAGAGAGTGAGAGAAAATAGTGTTTGTTCCTAAGTTACATGGCAAAAAAATGACTATAGAAAGCTCTGGATTTCTTTTGTGCTTGCTTCATAGTTTGCAATAGCACTAGGATTGCGCTCTGAACCTTTCTAGCTAATACTACTGCCTCTTAAACACAAACATTGAATCTGGAAGCAGGCTTACTGCAAACACTCAGAGAGCAAAGAAGATAAACACAAGAAAATTGTTTCAGTATTTTGACAATCAAGTCTGAGAGCTTTTACACATTGACTCTTGACAGTTCAAGATGTCAGAATACTGAAAGTGAAGGGTAGTGACAGGAGGAAGAAAACGAAGTAGGAACCTACCCCCCACAGCAAAATAATAATAATAACGCAGATCATAGAGAAAAGATGTGATTTTTCGAAGGTGCTGACACAAGAATACAAGATTTTGTGTGGTCAGGGTGCTCATGGGGCTTCATTAGGGCTTTTATGACTGCTGCTATTAACAAACCAATGGTGTATCCGCTAAAACTCAACATCAGCTGTTGAGTTGCAGCACGGGAGCTATAAAAGCATAATGCTAATTTCTCCACGTCTGTCTTTTCTTCTCTGCATATAGTCCCTAATTGCAATCTCTGGTTTTGGGTGGGTTTTTTGAGTGGTGGCCTTCAGTTAGATTAAAGTTGATTTGTTCACAAGATGACAAAGTGTGTTAAAGCTTGACAAGTTGCAGTTCCGAAGAACTCCAATGGTAACACTGCCAAACAAAGTATTGGAGCAATAATAATCCTCAGTAGCTTTTTCATCTTTCATGCCAATTTATTTTTTTTCCCCCAGAGGACATTTCCATGGCTGTTCCTCTGCACCTCCTTATATTAAAGAAAATTATATTTTCCTATTGAACCGTGTTCTGGTTACATTCCTTATATCAGTGTGTGATGCCTAATTTTTTCATATCTCTGTGGTCATCTCTTAAATGATATGGGCGTGCATAGTGTTGCTTTGGTTTTTTGTGTTGTTTTGTTTCTTCTCTGGTAGAAGACAAATGGGATTTTCAGCTTGGGACTGTACCTAGGTGTTCTTGTATTTCATACCTTGCTGTCCATTGGATTGAATTCAGTCCAGCAGAAAAGCTGTTGATGGATGGTGAGTTGACTTCCTCAGTACCTGCTTAGGTCTGTGACCTCCTCCAACAGGGACACAGGAAATAATGGAACCGAGGTATTGAGAGGCTTAATGGTTTACCCTGGTCCTCATGCATGCCCAGTTTCAGTCAGCAAGGTGTCTTTGTATTCTTCTCTTCTGAAAATTCTTGGTACATCAGTAGAAACAAGAACTTATACTAAACGCACAATCTTTAGATGCCTTTAAACAGGAGGGGCCTTAAGATATCTTTTTGAACTTCCTAACAGATTTTCACGTGCATGACTTTCATACACACTTTGCCCAAGATTAACATTGAAGGTACAGCACAGAGGGTGAATCTGTGCATCTCAACATCTGTGGTTCTCAAACATGTGCATGCATGCACATGTGAACACAAATGTACATGCTCTTGTTTGTCAGCTTCTCTGCTCTTAAAACTCTGCATGACACAGGCTTACACTTGAATTCAGGAAGAATTCCTTCATGGAAAGGTTGCTAAGTGTTGGAACAGACCACCACCAGGGAGGTGGCGGAGGTGTTCAAGAAACGGGTGGATGTAGCACTCAGTGCAATAGTCTGGTGATGAGGTGGTGATCAAAGGTTGGACTGGATGATCTTGGAGGTCTTTTCCACCCTAAATGCTTCTGTAACACTGTGTCTTGGCAGGCTTTAGATTTGGGCCTGGCAGCAAGCGATGGTGTTTACTCAGAGCTACTGATGGCACTATGTGAAATTGTGCGTCAGTTGAGGAAAATTGCTGAATCTCAGATTACAGTAAAGGTTGCAGAATAGCTTCTGCCACCACAGCTATTTTCCTTTTTGGATTGTCAGGTGTTTACTCTTGCAGAGTGAAAAAGGGAACACTAAGCACTTCCAGAAAATACCTTAACCTGGATGCTGGATCAGTCCATGTGGGTGCAACTGAATGGTTTGTCCTGCTGCCAAATCCAAATTGCTTCTTTAAAGCAGTCTTCTTCTGGGGACTTTGCATGAAGGAAGAAATTAAACATCAACACAGTTGAATACAGTAGTATTCTTTCCTGTTAAATTTTACAGAATGTGGAGCTCTCTGTGGGAAAACATAGTTTTTTCTCTTGGTGATGTGGAACTGTTTTTAAAAGTGAGCTCTGTGTCTTTACAAGAGCTCAGTACTGTTCATATGACAGTCCTCTTTGTAATAAGATTTCCTCTTCCACTTCCCACTGTGTGGGAAGAGGGCTCTGCGTGCCATACTGTTCATTAAATAAAGATTGTGAACATACTACTCAGAATGTTGCTGCTATTACAAGCAGTGACAAAACTAGGCATCAAGTGTGACGTCAAGTTTCAATTAGTCATGCTGGTGAGTTATTTTCTGGAAGATGCTGTTTAATGGCCTCTGTGGAAGTGATCTTGGACTATTTCCTTAGAGGTGGGTGACTCATGCTCAGTATGAAGTGCTTGTATTTCAGGACTTGGAAATTGAGACAAATAAGGCAAGTTTAAATGACTGGTATTCCTGCTTGTACGTGCAAGGCCTTCAGCCCACAAATCACCTTGGAAACCACAGTACCTCAGGCTTACCAACCAGCAATGAGTGTAACAGCAAGCAAGCACTCTTGGAGATTGTAGGGGAGGCTTCCAATGTTCCTGAGCTGGAGAAGCTTAGCTCTAGAGAACAGACCTCTTATGGTGCCAGCATGATAAGACCCTCTTGTTGTGCGTTGACAACACAGTACTGTGTTTTTTCCGTCTTCTGAGTCTAGTCTAAGTTCTGGTCCTTTTTAAGGTTTCCCAGGATAGATCTGAAGTACCAGACCAACCTTCTTCTGCCTCCCTCTTAGGCTCCTTTTGTCATGGTAACTAGTGGTAGATGATATATATGTTACTTTTCTCTGTCGCTGGGCAACTAGACAAGGATGATGATTCCTAGAGTGTGGGAAGGGGCATAGTGTTGCCATCGCCTAGCAATAAGTGAGAAAAATACCATGTTGCTAATGTGTAAAGTATCAGTAAGGCTCTTCTGTGTGATTGAAACTAAATTGTGTGTTGGAGCAAGCACACACACTTCTTGATGTTGTGCTGAAATTTCACGTACTGCAGCTTCAGAGAACTGCAGTTTAAGGTAGCTCTATTTGCCTCATTGCCTTGGGCTATGTGTTGTGTTTTGTTACCAGATAGAAAAGCCCTTGGGAGGCAGGAGGGAGTAGCAACAGCAGCTGCTGTTCAGAGGAGAACAGAGTGATTCCTTGTTCAGCTTTTATACCTGGCATGGCTGAGAGAGGGCAAGGAGTGAATTCTGCAGGGTTTGGGAGGTGGCTAGGAGGAGGAGGAAACCTTCACACTTAGTAGGTGCTGTTACTGTTGTCCTAGTGGTGGGGAACTTCTACCCATCCTCTTACTTGAGTAGTTACACAGAAATATCTGTGCCTGATATTTCAGCCAGGGGGACCATGACAAGTGTGCTCATCCTGGAGTTATTTGGAGGGAAGGAGGCTGTGGTTTGAGTCTCCACAGTTAACATGTGGTACTGTTATCTATAGAAGCCTATTGGGTGGATACAAACATAAGGTGAGTTCAGCAAGAAGGTAGTGGGACCTATAGTGTCTGCTGTAGGAAAACTGTGGGTGGGTAAAGGTCTAATTGTGTAAATGATCATCTAACAATGCTGGAGAAGAATCGCAAAGACTTGTGTGTCCTGTCATTTGCATGGTGCAATAACTAGTTGGGGTTCCCAAGATGCATAAGCTGAAATTATGCCAAATGTTGCTTTGGTTCTGTAACACCTGTCACTTCACAAAGGTTATACTTTTTTTTAATAATTCATCCTTCTTTTGGTTGTTTCTATGTAGACAGCTAAAATGAGATCCTGTTGGTTAGTTATACTGAAGCGGTCTTCAGCTGGCTCCTACTCCACCTCTTCTGGTTCATCCATTTATAGTAATAGTGGAGGAGTTCTGTGCTTTTTATTTCAGCAAAAATCAAGCAAGCTTGTTGTTTTGAAATACAGCTGGGAAATACTACCTTAAATATTTGGCTAAGTCCTTAGAATAGTGTTGGAGTCCAGGGCATGGGGAAACCCCCTCAAACTGCCCTGGGGGGTCCGGGACCCCTGCCGGGACCCCAGGAAAGCATTGCCTTTGACCTTAGTCCTTGGGAAAAAATGCCACCACTTATGGATGAAAAGAGAAAAACTAAAATTTAAAATAGATAGTAGTTTAGTTTGTCACAGGGATAAAATTTGTAGTTTTGGGTTTTTAGAATGGAAGTAGATAGAGGCAAAATGAAGAATTTTGGGCGTTGTCTTAAGTGCTTCTACTCCATCTCCTGCTGTGACGGTAGCACAAAGACATTGGTAGAATGTAGGTGATGTAGAGAATTACGTGTCTAGAATTAGTAGTAATTATTGGTACATAATTGTAAATATAGTACGTTTCAAGAGTTAATTAGGTTAGAAACCTTGAAGAGACCTTGGACACCAGGTCTCCTGCTCTTGGCAGTGGTGTCTTTCAGCGTGCTAAGCCTGGTGTTAGGTGGTGCACTGACCTTCAGATAAAAAACTTAATAAACACCTTTCAGGACCAAGCTACAAGATCCATTCTTCTTTCTAACTCTGGCACGGGACTTTGAAAAAGGAAAACCCCCCTAATTAGAGGAATCTTGGACTCAAAATCGAAGAGAATAGATTAAGAGTCTGATGTTTCTAATAATAATAAATTACTGAGACTGCATTTTCTGCTTGGTAACTGACAGGAAGGCAGCAAGATTACATTCAGTGTTTAAATTCAAATATTAGTTTTCTCTTCCTTAAATTGCATTAGTTATATTTAATTATAGGTACAGTTTGTGGTAATCAATTTGAAGCATAACAATGTGAGTTGCCTCTCTCTGTAAAGAATATATTTTGACTTGGAACATTAGAGGTATTTCAAATGCTGTGTGATTTTCATTTCTGATTTGATTACACAGGTAATTGAAATGTGACAGACTCTGATAACATTTTGTTGGAACAAATTGGTGAGTTCAACTTTTTTCTCAAATATATTTTTTTGCATTCATAAAGGCAAAAGGAATGAGAGCTTTCAGCTGCTTGACATGCAGATACATATGAGGAATTCTTTTTGCACTGAGTCTTAATTTTCCTTTTCACTGTGATGTTCATTTGAAGAAAAAACCAAACAAATAAAC
>VXBB01016559.1:0-50409 GCA_013399915.1 Illadopsis cleaveri
CGGCCGCGGCCCCTGCCCCCGCCCCGCGGGCACTGCCTTTCCTTCCCTTCGTGGCCACCTCCTGGCCCTGCTCCCGGCGCCCGGTGCTCAGGGGGCTCCTTAACCACGGGCCCCCAGCGCCTCAGGATGCGGCCCTTCAGGGGACGTCTACAGATCTTCCTGCTTTATCGGGCTTTTGGCTGTCCCGGTCTTCTGTGGCTTTTTTTTTTTTTTTTTTTTTTTTTTTTTGAANTTCAACAGTTGTTCTTTGGGTGTGAAACAATATCTGTCCCGGTCTTCTGTGGCTTTTTTTTTTTTTTTCGTTTCTTGAATTCATTACATCACCTCATTTTCAAAATTAAATCTGCTAAAAGCATCACGATCAGTTACCTTCTAAAAAAAAAATCCTCAGCAGTTAGAAATTCTTTAAAGTTTGGCTGGGGCTGCTGAAGGAAAGTAGGTGTGAATTTCAGCATCAAGTATGACACCAATGCATATTTGATCTCGTGAAGATGACAGCAACTGTCTGTGCAGGGAAGGAGAGAGAAATAAAACCAAAAAAAAACCCAAAAAACAAAACAAAAAAATCACCAACAATTGCAAAGCCATATGCTTTTCCATAGCCTCATTTGGATCCAAAGTGTGATGAAATCACCCGCCTTCCTCATTGGCCGCTTATATGTAGCCTCAAGATGAGGGAGTACCTGATGAGCTCAGCCAGTGCCTTCACTGGCTGTGTTGTGATAGTAGTGGCTTTCTTGGTGTGGATATTTTAGCAGAACACCAAAACAGCACACAGAACCAAAGCAGCACTCCTCAGCCCACGCTCTCATGGCATCCTGCGCCTCTCAAGCTCTTCAGAGAGGCTTGCAGAGTATATTCCAAACACTTGGTCCAACCTTTCGGCCTGGCTGGAGACCAGCTCAGCAATGTGCTGTTGGCAGAAGAGCATCAGACCCATATTGCAGGAGAGTGACATTCAAACCAGTTGGGGCAAGGCGCTGTTAAAGCAATTTCAGTCCCTCTAGAGTCTGCATCTATTATGGAGGCCATTCAACAGGTATATTAAGGACAAAGAACACCGATGCTATTTACGGTATCCTCTAAAAAATGCATATTCAGAGGCTGACTTCTCATAGTGGAATAAGAAGTATCATTATAACTTTTCTCATCAGCTACTAATTCCGATTCTCATGAAAATCTATTTTTCTGGTAGCTCTACATTAGCTAAGTCAGTGGTGGCCATTTAGCTTGGCGTTAGAACAAGATGCTCCAATCCTAAAATTACGCTTGTTCACAAGGCGGTTGTTAAGTAGGTAAATAACAAGGATTTGTCCAGATTTGATAATGTAAAGCAAAAAAAAATGGCACATTGATGGAGACCTTTTGATGAACAGCAGATGCTGTGGAGTTAGGAAATTCTCTACATTGAATTTTTGTCATAGCAATACCTGAAGGGGTTGCCAGAGAGGCTAAACAAAAGTGAAGACAGAACTAATCAAATAGATTATTTCTAAAGAAAGAAGAGGTAATCACAAAAAATGACAGGAAAAGAAAGGGAAGTGTCAGAGCAAATAAATGAGTAAAAAATACTGGGTAGAAGAGAATTAAAGCAAAAACAGAAGAAAAAGACAGTGGAACTAAAGGAGTGAAGCAAGAAATGAATGCTAAAATGTTACTCAACCATATCTGAGTAATACAGCATGCTCTTGCCCTTTGCTGTATGTGGAGGTTTATGCCATTTTTCTCTCTCTTCCTTTTGTTTGTCAGCAAAAGTTCAGTAAGTGACATGGCTTTTGGAAAGGCTATAAAAAGAAGATAAAAATGTCAACACAGAAATGGAATGACTTCTTAGTGACAGAGAAAGAAAGATGTGACTGTATAGAACAATAGAGTGCTTTAAGAAGGTCAATCTTTTCTACCTAATCTTGCCTGAAATAAATATATAACATGACTCTTAAAAGGAAACACATCTGACATGAATCAGAATAATTTTTTTCACACATATGTAATTATCTTGGAGGGCTGATTGTGAGTGGGTATTTCACAGACATGAGTTTTTCAATACATCACCTGTTTGCCTGTCTACCAACAGCTACTGGCACGCTGGCTAAAACAGAATTACGAAGGTTATTGATTCCTGTGCTTCAGAGAGCATTGGAATTGTTTGGCATGCTGAGGGTGGGCGGAGATGCCAACAAAAGAGCAGAAGGGGTGGCGAACATTCTGTAACACAGCCTCCAACTGAAGCAGTGTTCAGCCTTCTGCTGAGCGAGAGAAGAGGACTGGAGCCAAAATCCAAAGATCGAAACAGAAAGAAGAAAAATTTAAAGCAAGAAAGCATAATTCACTTCATAACAGCAGTAGTGTGGGTGGTTGGGAGAAAGAAGAAAAAGAGAAGCTGAAACCAGGAAGAATTAATTTGTAATTAGGACAGTGAACTGGAGCTTATGAGATTTATCTTGAAGCACAGCTTTGCTATGCATTTCTTGAACAACCTTGAGCAAGTGACCTCCACTGGGCTGAACAGAGGCACCTGGTTGCCTAAACACAGGCTATTCTTCACACTCCCACACGTGTCCAACAGCCTCCAGAGGTCTGTGGCTGTCACATCTGCCATCTCTTTTGGGAACAGTGGGACATTCAAACAAGCACTAGACTCCCAGATGCGAGAACACCTCCCTTTGTTTGGCTTATTCTCTACATAAAACTGAAACAATAATGTTTGCTTTCTCTATTCTTGTTCCTACCTCTTCCACTATAATATGCAACATTTTACTGGCAGATTCAGGCCATATTTGTACAGTCTTGATCTTGGCAGAAGTATCTAGGCATTGTAACAAGACAAATAATAAGGGACAGTGATGCAGATAAAAATAACAGCAAAGTAATAAGATTGCAGGACAGTGAAATGAATTGCATTTCCAGCAGGCAGGAGAAGTACAAACCCTGAGTGAACAGTACTTGTTGCACCTCTGTTTACCTCTGTTCTGCTCCAGGTATATTCTTTTCTCCACTACACCAGCTCAGCACTGTGCAATATTTTCCTCCAAATAAAATAATGGCAGGTCATACCAATTCTTTTACTTGAGGAGTATCAGCTGTAGGTAAAACATCCTGAAACAAAAAAATACGAGGAAGGTGTTTGAATGAATGGAGGAGAAATGTTCAGGGAATAAACAGAATAGGGGATATTGTTTGGTTGATTTTGGTTTTGGGGTTTTTTTTAAATTATGTATCAAGATAAACACTTTATGCAAATCTTTATGTACAGAAGAGGTTACACAGGAACAAAGTGTGCAGATAACAAAATACTCAGTGGGTTATAGGAATGGAAGCACTGTGTTACCGCACATTGAAAAGCCAAACATCGTTCTTCTTTATTTTCTCAAAAAATTTCCGTAACACATTGACCTGTACCATCAATAGAGGAACAAAACAGCTCAATTATGAGTTTCTTCCTTTTTGCTGCTTCCTGTACTTCTGAGGAAAACAAGATGATATAGTCTTAAAATATTAATAAGGGAGCAAAGGGAGTAATTGCCAGTGCATTACATTCAAAACAAAATACTAATGAGATAGTAGAAAGTTATATCTACTTAAATAATAATACAGGCACATCATTCTATTTGCTGAATACCACATATACACCCCTTCTACAATGAAGCTCAGGTTGGTGGGCTTCCCATGTAAACAAAAATAAGGCATTTTTGCTGTAAACAGATGTTTAATTTTAAATATATTTTGCATGTTTAATGCAACATAAAACACACTCCTCAGTAATAAGGCCATTTGCCACATTTCCATGTCCAGATTTATTACACTAAAAGATCCCTGCAGATGGTTAATAGCAGTGCTAGTGACAGTGGATTATTTGCTGGTTCACTGAGCGTGCTTGATTTTTGATATGAGCACACACACTCATCCTGTGGTGGAAGATTTTACAGTTATGTCAACCAATCCAAATCTCATGCAGGCAGAAACCACTTGTCCAATGAAAATCTTTATTTTCACACTGCTCTCTTGCATTTTTGGAAATGTATACCTAGTTTCCTATCCAACCCAGTATTGCTCAGCACTGATACATCCCTACATAGGCAGAAGCATCCAGTCTCAGCAGAAGACTGAGGCGTTTCTCAAACTTCCGTACATGTTGGGGCTCTGAGTGCATTTCCCCATCATGGAGGAAACATGGAAATTTTTGGAAATATGAAAACATCCCCTTCCTTCTGTGACTGGGGATGCTGGGGAAGACACAGCCCTTTTTTGTGGGAGCTGCTTTTAAGATGAGCCTCTGCTGGTTGGCCCTGACCTGAGCCACAGTTCCCACCATGCCTGGCCAGTGCCAGCCTCACCCCGGGGCTGTGGGTGCCCCAGTGCCCAAGGGATACCCTAACTGCCAGATCCCACCATCACGCACCTGGGATCTCTTGGCACTCCTGGAACAGGAGCCTATGGTGCCCTGACAGATCTCTGTAGGGCTTTTCATTTGCATTCTCCAAGAAATGGTGTTTGGCATTCTTTTCCATTCCTTCACTAATTATTTCAGCATGCTTTCAGGGGCTTACCTGGATGATGATATAAAACTTCTGAATTCTGATTATAATATATTTATCTTCTTGAAATGCTATCATACCAACCACAATTGCTATGTTTTTCTGCTAGAATTCCTATCTTAATTGCCAGTATGCTGTTTTTTATCAAAAGTGCTGATTTATTTTTAAAACATTTGAAACTACCTATGATTAATTTTTCTCAACCATGATCTTCCTGTGACATATAGTCTCCCTTTTGATCTTTAACTGTTTGAAAGCATTTTCTTAATATTTTCTCTTGTACCAGTTGATGAGGATGGAAAAAAGGCTTAGCATGGATTCCAGAATGAGGTAATCTTTGTTTGCAAATAAAATTAGCTACTTGGTTTATTTTGGAAATAGATCAGCTGTCAGGAATTCTAGAGGGCGGCATCAGTGAGTTCAGTTAATTGAAACAGAAATGACAGAATGTCAATTAGCTTTTCCATTAGATGTTATATGAGCAAAGGCTACTGTACAAGGCCAAAGTGAATTTATTTTAGTATCAGCTGTACAGATCCTTTTTTATATGTTTACAAAAAACCCCCCACCTTAAAAAAAAACACCAAAACCACCTCTTTCTTTGTATTTCCTTGTCTATAAGCATCAGAATGACTGTAGTATGCAGTACAGGCATCTATAATATGCAGTACAGGCAACATCTAACCTTGAGAAGTAGTGGTGAGACATCAAAAATAATGTAACCGCTTCCCAAATCCCTATAGTTGTCCTTTAGTCTATTCAATATGCCTCCAGCCTATATCTGACAACTTGAAAAGCTGCAAACTGTCCAGTGTTTGTAGCAAGACAGTGAAGTGTGGCTTCTTCTATGGAAACACCTTCTGGGGGATCCCACCATAAGCTGAACCCTGGTGTGGTCCAGCTCCTCAGTACACACAGGGCAGGGTGAGAACTTCACAACAGAGACTTTGTGATAGTGGGGACTGAAACCTGTCACACTATAATGTCAAAACTCAAGTCAAGATAGCCATTTAGTGAGAATGAAAATTTTCCTTGATAAACGAAACCACACAAGACAACTAAGTAGGTATTTTGCTGATATACTTTACTGTTATTTACGTGGTGAAAGGAAAAGGGCATCCACTCACATCTGAGATGTTCATTCCTGCCTGAGGAAGCACTGCTCTGGTTATTTCTCACACCACAGGTAGGTCTGCTTTGTCTTCAAGGGATTAGTCTCAATTAAAAATTTAAAATACAAGCCCCTGTTATTTGAAAAAAAAAACGAAGTCCTCCACCCTTGAAGCAGCAGCAGTTGTTGCAGCCGGTGTGGTCTCAGCCATAGAATGTGTCACAGCTAAGATGAATCAGCATAACTTAAAGAATTACCTAATCTAACATTTTCTGAGAAACTGTGGCAGAAAAATTGCAAGCTGACAGATTTCCTCTGGTTGGACTGAGAGTTTTCCAGCTCTGCCAGAAGTGACCTGTGGAAGTTGTCAGTTATCTGTTATTTAACTCATAAAAAAGAGAACAGCTCCTGCAGATATGAGACTTTGCTTCCTAACAGTTCCAAAACATTAGTGACATTCAATAGAAGAGCTGGAGATAGACTTTATAATTTCAAGGCTGCAGCTTGAATGTGCTTTTCTGTGAAATAATCTCTTGTCCTCTACATCTTTCTACCTCCCAGCCCTCCCAAAAAAGGATTAAAAAAAAAAAAGAAAAGAAAATGCAATCTCATTATATTGTCCATGTATCCTGGGAGCCAAAGTTCTCCTTCCTGTGATAAATTTGTGGGAAAATATATAAAAAATCACCACAGGCCACATTGGATTAGTTTAGGAAGGTGTTATATCACTGAAGAGGATCTTCCAGTTCTTACAAAATCTACTGTATTTCCTAATTAAATAATCTTATTTCAGAAAGACTTCTTTTAGAAAGTTATATAAACCAGAAGTGACATCTTTTGTGCTTCTTAAAGGGGAAACAGTAAATACTCCATTCTCACTGATGCCAGATTCCTACCAATGACTGAGATGTTGGCTAAATTGGTTTTTTAGGGATTTTTAGTAATTTTCTTCCTCTGAAGACCCTTGCAAAAATGTGAGGTGATGCAGGACCATGTTATCTGGTGTGGGAAAAGAAAGGAAAATGGTTGGTGGAAGCTTATGAGTGTTTAATCAAGGTCTGAAATCAATAGTAAAGGAAATGTAGGAGGTTGTTCCTGGAGATAGGTGTTGAGTGGGGGTTTATGCAAGCTGAAGGATAGTTTTTAGGAAAGATTCTTTATTTATGGCTCTGTGATATCTTGCAAGCAAGGTAGGACAGGAGAGGGACAGAGAAGAGAACCATGGAAATGCCTACAGTGCAGTAAAATCCAGGGCTGGCCTGTGGCAATGTGTCTTTCATTGATGTGACATCCCTACACACCAAATACATAAAGAGTTGAGCACAAATCCATGGGATACCTGCTTCCTTCACTGCGCACCGTGTTCACTACAGGAAGGCACACTAGGAATGAGTGTTCTCACTACCAGATGTAGCTTCACGCTTAGAGTTTGCAAGGACACTGAGCTTACTGCAAACTTGAACCTGAACACTGAGTTGAAAAAAATCTCCTGCAGAGATGAAGGTATGTGCTATTGACATGTGACCCTTTTGAAGAACAGTTGCGGGAAAAAGATGGACTGTGGGATTGTCCTGCAACAAGTTTGAATAGTCCCCGACTGTTAAAACTGCAAAATATAACTTGCCTGTGTTATACTGGACAGTGGAGGCACTGGGGCAGGAGTGGCTTCAGCCTCAGTGGCAGACACTTCAGTGAAAACTTTAAGTGTGCTCATCTGAAATCTGTGTCCTCTGGATGCAAGCTATGATTGCATTCACACTGAGCTTGCAGATATGCCACAGGATATGTAGGAAATCCGTGCCTTTCCAGGGTAGCATCTGGAGATCAGGCAGGATACATAAGGGCATTCAAAATGGAACCAAATGTGTATGCAACTACATAAAAACTTAATCAATCACCTCAGGAACAGGAGTGGGGCAAAGTCAGACTGCATTTAAGTGCATCTCAGCCTCTCACTTTTTATCTAGACTTCTCAAGAACTAAAGCATTACCACTCCCACTTCTGTTTTGTCACATTTCCTCTTCTGCCTCTGTCATTTGGGGTGGTGATGGCAGAGAAACAGATACATGGAAAACACTAAATTGGATGAACAGATCTTGGATACAACTGCAAAATTTTCCTAGATTAAGCCTACTGCTAATCATGAATATACAATTGGTGAACTTGACCCTTGTTCTCGTGGTAACAAACTCTTCTTTCTGAAACAATTGCTTAGAACAGCAAGCAATTACTTTCTTCTGTACATTTGATTACTAATTTCTTACCAGAACAATAGAAAACAAGTAACTTCTCTTCCAGTCCTCACATTATAATTTTATTCCTGCTGCCAAAGCATGCCTGGCTGCTGCTTTGTATATTTGATGCGCAGCTGTGGTAGGAAACCACAAATCGCAGCATGGCATCTTGGAGAGCTGTGCTGCCAAGGGTAAAAGGACCCTGCAGGGCATCTCTTCTCAGGGATCCATCCTAACTATTTGGAAAACAGCAAATCATGTTGTGGTGTGGAAGATGTAGAATTAACTAGAAAACAGTTCTTTCCTCAACCTTCTACATTGCAGGAAAGAAAGTGGCTTTTGGCCAGCATACACTAAAGAAATGGGTACCATTTCTCACTGGTTTGAAAGGCTGCCATGGGCTGCTCTGCCTGGGTTATATATTTATGGAGGCATGGCACAGGAGGGAGGTATTATTCCATAGATGGCTGTTTGGTTTTTTTCACCTGCTGTAGTAGATGAGGGGTACTTACAAAGCAATCAATCTGTAGGATGCCTCAAGATTAACTAAAAGGCTGTTTTCATCATTTACAGTAAGTATGTGCCTTTTACTCTCAAGAGAGGAAGGGGAGCATCCTGAAATTGTGCATAGTATAAACTAATTGCTACCTTTTATTGAATTAAAATGCAGGAATATGCATTTTAAGGTTGTGTCTGTCTTCAGTTAAATAGGTCAGCCTTTATAAATGTTCCATGACTGGCTGTGAACTTTTCAAATTCTGCATGTCCCAGAGACTCCTAGCTCTTTTTACCCAAGTTCTGGAAGCATAGCACTACTTGAAAGATAAACCTGGGTGTTTAATTAAAATCTGAAGAAAGATTTTTGAATATGTTACCTTAAATTTCATCCCTGTATCTATTTTTTTCTCATAGATGTTTCTCCTGATTGGATCACTTCCTTTGAAATTGGTCTGTCCTTTATTTATAATATGCATTCCCAGTTGTCTCTTGATAATATTGCAATGAATCATTTAGAGAGTGGGGTTAGATAATTTTGTCCAAAGTAAAAAGTAATACTCAGTGATTTTTATCTTTTTATGTGTGGATCATGTTCCTCTAAATCACAGGGGAAAGGAGTTTTACCATCTTTAATAAGAAATGTTCCCTTGCAAAGCATACCCAATGTGCAATGTCACACAGCTGATGCACGTAAGAGAAGTTATCAGCTAACTTTAATTAACACTTTAAAGCTCTAGGTCCTGGGAACAAAGTTCAGCAGTCCAACTAACTGATAATTCTGCCTATTTATGTACTTTATCTCCTCATGCCCATATGTATTCACTAGTAACTTTGATATCAAACAAACAAATAAAAAAATCATGCATACATTCTTGTCCAATTGAATGCCATTATTGAATTTTTATCAAATTTGACATTGTGTTCTGAATAAACATGAAACTGCGGCATAAAAATCCCTAGGGGATTTGGATGCAAGAAAATGAACAGAAGCCTGTGGTAACTTCTGATGTTCGTAGGAACATAGGTCTCAACAAGCCAGAAAAGTTCAAGGGTGTAAATGATGAAATGTCCTGCTTCCTGCAATGGTCTGTAATTAACTTCCAAAGAAAGTTCACATTGCCTACTTCCATACTGAGTCAAGCCTACCTGAAATTTCTGTTCAAATCCTAGTCAGAGGGGTGTTCAGCTTGTGCCTTAAAGTATTTGATTTGCTTTCCTAAACCATTCCAGTGTGTTTGCTCTTCTTATTGCCCCTACACACTGCTTCTTTAATCTCATCTTTGATACTTAAGAAAGAAGTCAATACAAAAAATTAGATTCCTTTAGCTAAGTGTTTCCATATTACTTTCCCATATTGTTTTTTTTCATTAATACATGACTTCACCTATAGGACATGAAAAATTCTAGTGACATAGAGTTTAATTTCTGTACTTTTTCTCAAGGGATCTTCATTGTAATCTGTATCACTACTATTACTGCCTTAAGTAATAACTAGAAGAGGTCATGTTCTAGGTTAATAGCTTGCAGCTGCAATGAAGAGAAGTCTGCAGTACTAAATGCAGCTATCCAAATAAACTAGATATAGCTAATAGTGCTATACAATGATGGGTAGTATTTTTGCACAGATGTTGACATTAATCTGAAATGCCAGTTCATTTCACTCTGCTGGAGTTTATTGTAGTTGCAGCTACACTGAAAAAAAGAAATAGCTTTTGGAAACAAGTTGACCAAATAATTCTTTCAAGCTGAGGAGTTTCTGAAGGTGTCCAGCTGGAGAGAAAGGTGTCCAAAGCAATGAGTTACAGGGGGTTTCAATCATCTTAACAGTTTTCATTTCAAATGCTTTTACACTCACTATCAAAACTGACTTTGTGAAGACTTCTTCACCTGTGTGTTTGATGGAAAATAAATCACAAATCCTACATTGACTTCAACAATACTTTCAGATTTTTAATAGGGACACTGACAGTGTCCAAAATTATGTTATGCTCAGTACTTGTAGAGTTCAGCTGTCAGTTTCAATTCCCTTTCCTGTCCAACCTAATAGTCAAATATCTGCGTACCTCTGCTCAGCTATCAGGAGGGGGCTTACAGTGAGAATTTGACAGAATCAAGGGATTGTCCTCCTATATCTAACATGCTCAGTCCAAACAGTCTCACAATCCCTAGCTTGCACCTTCAAAATTCATTATTATAACTCAAATTCTGTTTGCAACCAGCCGGCGGATCTCTCTTGTTCTTTTTCTTTCCTTACAGAAATTATTTAAGACACACAAAACTATGATTGTCTTCCACCAAAATAATATATACCAAAAATCACCCCAATTTTGAAATTGGCATTATCCTCTTTTGCAAATGTTAGTAAGGAGCAAACACTACAAGAGCCTGTTTTTGTGGCATACTAAGTAATCAAGCAAGCAAAGGTGGAGACTAACGCAATAGATGAGATTTTATTCAAGTACAGGTGAGCATTCTCATTGTCTGAGAAGTTCAGAAATGCAGCAGAGAGAATAAGATATCAAGAGTATAATTTTCCTGGGCAAAGCACATAAAATTGCAGTTGATTAAAATAATTTTATCTGGCACAGAAATTAAAACATATGGCATTGCAAATTCCCCTTGCCCCCAAGATCCTAGTGTAATCTTATTTATATGAGTACATTCTGATTGTACAAATTAGCCCATCAATTTCCAGAGCTTTCACCATATGGAAAGAGTCACTTAGAACTACAGATGTTGCACAGAGCACAGATGATCAGAACAGCAGGGTGCACATTTTGAAAGTTAAAGGTGCAATGGTGGCATTTCCAAAGTATCCTCTGTCTGGTATTCCTCAGTCCATGGATAAATGAAACTCTGTGTGGCTCCATGGACCTTCTCCTTCATCAGCTGATTGACTTACTACTATTAATTAACTTGGTTAGTGGAGTAGTCTGTGCCAAGGCAAGGATGGCACCTTTATGTCCTAGGATACATCTTGAACCGGCTGAGGAAATTTCAGAGCTATTAAAAATTACTTTAGACAATACACGGCTAATAGGTGGCATTTCATCCAATGGGAAGAGTAAATATTGTGAGCTTTAAAAAGACTGAAAGAAAATGCAACCAATCAGCAAAGCTTCTGTTTCTGGAAACAGAAGTAATGGAACAAGTAACTATCAGACTACCTGGAGGATAACACACAGAGAACAAAAAACAATGTAATTTTGTGTGTGAGTGTTTGAGAATAGATTATATCAGAATGATCCAATTTTATTCCATAATGGGTAACAGATGCTGCAGACAAAGGAGAAGCAATTCCTATTGTATTATTTTACTTTAGAAAGACTTTTGATGGTGGTGGTCATGACATTCATCTTAGAAAATTAAAACACATGATGTAGATGAGTCTAGAACAGAACAGTCACAATCCACACTGGAAAGAGAGACAAAGAGACTACTGAGGTGCACAGTCAGTGTGGGTGTTTGTTTTGAATGGGTTCTATGAAGGTCCAGCAATATTCAAGTGATACTCTGCAGCAAGGTGCTGCAAATCAGTTCTCTGGGAAATCTTTCCTGGTAAGGTTGAGAATAAAGATTCTAAATGCCTCTCAGGCAAGTGACATTCTCCTTAACTGAGTTCCTAAATAACAAACTAGGAAAAAAAGCATGCTGAAAAAGTGTACAGGTAAGACACTGACTATGATAACCTCTCGACATCCATTTTAAGTGTCTGCTTTGATACTCAAAGATGTGAACAAATACATCTCAGACACTCTTAAAGGTTCATTAACTCAATGCTCTAACCATAAAACCAAGACAAATATAAACTAATGCAGTCCCTGTATATACCTCTGCTGCAGTTTCCCAGTTTCTGTGAGCTGTTTAAGGTCTCTTGAAGGGTGTCTAGAGCTGACGGCTTCTAATGCACTCATGGATTTTCCAAGGCTCTCATCAACCTGTTTGTAGTTTTAAGCTGACACCAGGCAGCATTATTGAAATCTACAGTGTAGTCATGTGTAAAAAAAGTATTTCTTTTTGTTTAATTTTTAACCTTCTACCCAATACTTTTACTGAAGTAATTTAAACTTTCTCATACACAGTGAGTAATAGAGGCATGACTTACCTCAGGCAGAGGCACTGGAGTTACTCTTATGTACCTCAGACCTGCAAGGAGAGAACATCCTTTGTGTTGTTTTTGTTCAACCTTTCAAGAAACCTAAGTACACACCTGATGGCAAATGTCTTAGCATCAGCTAAAATTAGGCCTAATTTTTCCATCTCATTGTTTGCATTTCTTACTCTTGCATCTCACAGTTCTTGGTCCAGTGTTGTTCAGATCGAGGTGTTTCTGTTCTATGCTGCAGCTGCCTTCCTGCCTGCACTCCTGGGTCTTTGAAAAGGAAACCAGACATATTGGACAGGAAAGATATCACCCATGGCTCATCCAGGTAGGGAATGGGGTTACTCCTGAGGAGTTCACCTTGTGTACCTGCCCCACATTGTCTTTGTGAGATGATGTAAGCACTACTTGCCACGAGACAAGCATAGGCTGGAAGCCTTCCATCAGCTACAGAGAGCAGTACCTGCAGAGTAGCCAGAGCCATAGCTTTTGCTCACAACACGTCAGTTTGCCACATATACAAGGATCTCTTTGCATGTTTTGTACCTAGGCTTCATCCATTTAGATTAAACCTAAGCAATGTGTCTCAAAATTGCACAAATGCTTCTGTACATCCCCTGGAAATGCCCTGTTTCACAGTGCTAAGCTGGTGTACAAAACAGCGACTGTGCAGCTGCACATTATCATTTCTTGCAAGTAATTTCAGCAGAGCTGTACAATGGACTTTGGGCCAAGCCTCAGCCCAGTGTTCTGCTGCTGTGCCAGACTATGTGAGGCAGATATTCACATCAGTAATGCTTTGCCAGAGGCTGATATCACTTAATGTATTTTCATAAACCTTGAAATATGACAATACATGGCAGATGTAGGACTGGTCCTGTTTATGTTTGCCATAATTTTTAGCTAAGTGCTAACAAACCACTATCATAATATCAAAATTTTACATTCCAGAAATTCTTTCCTGCTTGTAGGAATACGGTGTTATAATAACTGTAACAATATTCAATAATGAATAAATAGTCTTTATTTCTTTTTGAAAAGTTAAATTTTGCCACTACTTCAATGAGTAGATGCTTTTCTAACAATGTTCCTCTTTGGCTTCATTTTCATGATTTTTTGTTAATGCTGACAGAAAAAAATATGACTCAACAGGTTTAGGAATATAAGATCACCTGGATCACTATAATGGGTAAGAAATCTAAGAAAGTTTTTATTAGAAAAACTATAATCAAGATTTAGTATCAATATAGAATTTCTCCAAGCTAATATACACTGCAAATCTCAGTGTTACTGACATTAAGAAAAATTGCACCTTTCATTGTTCCTGCATCCTTAGACACTAGTTTTGTGGAAGGGTCCCTTTTAGGTAGAAGAGGTTTTCCTACACACGTGTAACATGGCTGGATAGAGTGCTGATGATCCTGTGATATTGAATGGACATCCAGCTCTTAGGCATTATATCACAAAATCAGGTATTTCAGCCTAGCAGCATGAAATCATTAAAAAGACATTACATTATTTCAATTGTTTTGGATCAGCTCTCCTTGTTAATCATGATCTGACTAAAACAGCACTATCCATGTAAGAGTCTGCAGGATCTGCTTCACACAGCTCCTGCAGGACTAACCCTTTGAAGATGGATGTTGTCAAATGCTGTTCCCAGACAACATGGAATAATTCAGGGAGAAATTATGGATGAATGCCAGATGACATAAACGTAAAGTATCAATGATTTTTTATTTCAGTCTTTGAACCATGTGTTAATTGCAAAAAGATGTGTAAAATTGGTGAAAATGTGGAAAATGCAGTCTGATGGGCTATTCTGTACACTGATAAAATCTATATAGAACTAAGACATGTGTCTCCATTTAATCTTGTAATTGCCAAAGTCAGTTCATAGGCCCTCTCCAGCTCTTTTCACTCTTCTCCCAAAATTCATGGGCTGAAAAACCTGGCATGCTTTCTCTTCCACCAGTTAGAGAAAGACTTGTGGAACTTTCATGTTATGACTAGCAATATCATCTCACATTACACCAAGCTACAACAGTTATTAATGCTAGAAGAATGTTCTACTGTCAAATTTTGTCCTGATTGAACTATAGATGCTGGTATGTCAAGGTGCAAGGGTGAGTCCTTCCCATTTGACACATATGTGTCAAAAGACTTGGATTTAAAAGCTACCATTCTGGCCTGGCAGTATTTTACACAGGCAGCAAGGACTGAGGTAAGCTTGGTCTGAACTCCGCATTCATAAATGTTTCAACTGGGAAGTTTTCTCCAGTTGAAGGATAACTGGAAATTAGTATGGTAATGAAGATCAAATCAGGTATCTAAGCCCAACCTGAGGAGAACAAGGTGCAGAGCAGTGAAAATCCGTAGCAAAATTAAAAAACTTATTTTTCTCCTCAATTTAGTCCTCTTAATCATCTCACTGAAAAAGCTCTTCTCACATGTTTGCAGGGTCTTTTTCTTTAAACCCCTGTACCACTGACCCTTTGAAATCTGTTGTTAAATACGGTTTCAAATGAGCATGAAGGATTTGCCTGGGGAAAAAAAATCTTAAAAAAAAAAAAATCTTAAAAAAAAAAATCTTGTATCTCCCTCATCTTGTGTTTAAGTTCTGTGACCTGCTGCCACCTTCTCTAATGCTGCTTCTACAGCATGAGCCACAAGTCTTTCTTATCTCTGGCACTTGCTGCTTGCTTTAATATGCTTTCATAGTCAATATAGTGAAGAAATGGCCAGTCTGAAGGCAGTGAGTCCCAGGAGGTCACTCAAGCATTCAGACAGTGCTGTTTGGGAAGTCACAGAGAAGGTAGAGAAGTGGCATCTTTTCTCATGAAACCAACTATATGAGAAAATATTCCTCAGTAGTCCTTGTGGACAGGGTTTATCCAGTTCTTTTTGTCTCCCTTCAGAACTGCTGGCAGTAATTTTGACTACACACAGGCTCCTACACTTTTCATTCTCACTCCAAGAACCAAGTGATTTAGAATCTAGAACACACAGATGTTCCTGCAGTCTTAGATCTTCTCCTCCCTCCCATTCTGCCTCTCTTGATGGGCCCTCAAGCAGAACTCACTTGCTCAAATGAGATGGAAACAAGAGACTGTTTTGGAATCCTAACTATGTCAGCCTGGCCTGGGATTCTCACCGCGTCACTCAATGGCTGAGGTTGGAAATGTCCTCTGGTGGTCCTTTGGTCAAGTCCCTGCTGCTGAAGCAAGTGATACCCAGAGCTGGTTGGCCAGGACTATGTCCAGACAGCTTTTGAGTATCTCCAATGATGGAAACTCTACAAACCTCTGGGCAATCTGTGCCAGTGCTTGGTCACCTTCACAGTGAAAAAGTGTTTCTTGATGTTCAGAGGGAACCTCCTGTATTAGAGTATATACCCATTGCCTCTGGTTCTCTCACTGGGCACTACTGAAGAGAGCCTGGCTCTGTCCTCTTTGCTTCCTCCCTTCAGATACTTACCACATTCATAAAATCCCCCTGAGCCTTCTCTTTTCCAGGCTATACAGCCATAGCTCTCTCATCTTTTCCTTATAGAGATATAGTCCAGTCCCTCTGTCGTATTTGTGGCCCTTCATTAGATTCTCCCCATTATGTCTTAGGGCCTCTTGTACTGAGGATCCCCAAACCTGGACAGAGGACACAAGGCAAGGCCTTCCCAGTGCTAGGCAGAGGGGGCAATCACTTCCCTGGGTCTGCTGGCAGCACTTTTCATGATGCAGCCCAGGATACCATTAGCTGCCCCGGTGGCAAGGACACACTGCTGGCTTGTGTTTGACCCAGGTCCTGTTCTGTAAAGCATCTTTTCAGCTGGGCATCCCCCAGCATATATTGGTGCCTGGGGCTGTTCCTTCCCAGGCGCAGGACTTTATACTTCCCCTTGTTGAACTTCATGATGTTCCCATTAGCCCATTTCTCCAGCCTGCCCAGATCCCACTGGATGGCAACACAACCCTCTGGGTGTGTCAGCCACTCTTCCCAGTTTGTGTCGTCAGCAAACTGGCTGAGGGTACACTCTTTAGAATATGCCCTTCTGGATACTCCTCATCTTATCCAGAGATGATAAAAGAAGATTAAAGATAACAAAGTCCTTGAAACTGTGTTCCCTGGCTTACATGTAATTTTGCAGCTGCTTTGATCAGTAGTTATCTTTGCCCATATTACAGCTCATTAGATCCTGACCATGGTTCCTCAAATGGAGAAAGAAATTGGGTCCTCTTTTATTACATTCTTTTTTTCCCTATCTGGTTTCTTTAAAATGCAAAAAAATACTTTTATCTACAAAAGTACAGACAGGAATCTATATCCATGTATCTCAGTATGTAAAACTCAGTATGTAAACATGCTCTCTGAAACGTACAAGAGTAACTTCTAAAAGCTTAAGAGACAACTGCTAGGGCCTCTACTAAAGCACTTCAATTTCAGTATGTAAGATCAGAAGAATAACTGTAGTGATGGTGAAAATCAGTAAATCATATGACAATTCCTATGTATTTGCTATATGTCACTCTGCTTAATTCACTCTCAGAGTAACATAAATACTTCTGTTAAGCACAGCTTAGCAGATGTCTAGTATTTTTCTCAGAGCAATGTTTTGTAGATGGGTTGTGTGTTCCAGAAAGGAAAACCAATATTATTAGTTTAAGATTTGTAACTCTGGCTTTAAATTGCCACAATTTACTGAAGAAATAAAAGCATGTGTGGCTTCCTCAGCTTTTCTTCCAAGTTTTCCTCACCTAAAACGAGAGACCATTATCATGATCAGTTTACCCACATCCTGAGACGTGGCATCATCCTGCCAGGAAACAAACAATTTCACATTAATTATAACTGATCCCATAGTTCAGATAATAAAATCTCAAGTACTTTTCTGCAACTACTCCAGGAGCAATAGGAGGAAGTAGGAAGCAGGGTAATGGACAGCTCTCTCTGGATGTGACCTCTGATGGAGCTGGTCACTCAAAGGTGGCTTTTTCATGGTTAGCAATGGGTGAAACACTCCCAGGGAAACTAGTCACTTTGAGGGGAATAAGACTAAATTAATCTAGTTTGTAAGCATTCATTATAAATAATTTGCTCTGGTCAAACCATGGTTTTACTGGTGCCTCTTGTTAAATCTATTAAAGTACTGAGTTGATGAGTGCAGCACAGAGGAAGAAATATGCCTGGTTTTGTTTGTAAAATAAATGCTTTCCAAAGCTCTGTATCCGAATCCTAAAAAAGAATGGTTTTGATTTTCCCTTGAGAAATAGGCTGATGCATTTTTGTCAATAGGCATAGTTTTCAGATATAAACCAAATTTGTTGTGGCCCTGCTGAATCATTTCAGAGCCATATACCCTGGCAGCAATAATACTGTCAGCTTTCTCTGATATTAAATTCACACTTGAGGAGCTGTAGATGATGAATTTTAGATTTCTCTAATCCTTGATGCAACGTTCAGGTTTTGAGCAAACTAATGCAAAACCTGCTTGCCAAAAGAAAGTGAATAAAGTGTCTATAAATAAGGGTCTGAGCCTGGAGGTCACACAGTGAAATGTTAAAAAAAAATTACATGTATTTTTTAATATATATATTTCAGACATCCTCAAAACCAGTGGATACTAGGATCGATTAAATAAGCCAAGTAGAGATCAGGACAAGTAAGGTATTGAAGTAAACTTCAGTTATAACTCTGTGAATTTTAGAAAAACTGTATCTTTCTCAAATCTGGTATGTAATGATCTTGGGAGGTAGTGGAGAGGCAGGAAATTTTAGTGCTATTCATGTTAATACAATATCATGAACATTTTGAGAAGAAGATGTGCCCATTCAAGATGCATACATGATTGCTTTACACAGTGGCCTTGGGCTCTGTCTGCATTTAATTTTATGGAGAGAGCATCAGAATGAAAATCAACAACAGAGGTTTGTGATCCAAGTAGGAACTAGCATGGGAAGTGCAGCATTTCTGGAAGGAGACAGAAAAGCAAGGAAGGGCAATTCTGGAGGAAAAAAAAAGCTCAAACCCAGTTCAGAAAAAGGTATTCTCAGAGGGGAATTGATATCCTGTTTGATGCTTTTTTCTAGTGAGTATTGGCATGGCACTACTAGCCTGTCCAGAGCCTTTCTAGCTCAGCTCACACAAATACTCTCTTGAGTGTAACTTGGATGTGAAAACAGATAATCCCATTCACCAAGGCAGGCAGAAAGAAAAGACACATTGAGAACATACGGTTACTTTTGGTCCTGTTCAGCAACACATTTTTGTGTCCATTCTCAATACATGCCAGAAACTCTCCCAAACATTTATTATTTGACTTCAGCTCATCTGTCCACCAGAGATTTTTTTCAGAATGGAGCATTGCAATTTATTACTGGATCTCAAGCAGGTTCTACCTAGATGTTTTACTTTCCCCCTTAGGCTTCTTTCTTTTCCTAAAGCTATCCTCTGTTCCTGATTTACTGGTTCCAGAATTTAGGCAGAATACACTTTAAAGTCATTATGATGAATGGCAAAAAAATGGTAGGCTTCAGATTGCCAATTAAATCTAAATTGAAAAACCTTATAATAGCCACTATTTAATATGGCTTGTACAAGAGAAGACAGAAATAATTATGACAGCATCATTGCAGCATGACCGTGGAGAGAGTTATATGATTTGTTTCTGTTTTGAGGAAATTAGACTCAGTGGGAGAAGAAAAAAAACACCAGGCATAAGAACCAGCTGTAGCACTAAAACACAAAAAATAAAATTAAATCCTGATTTAAAAAATACTCTGAAGTATGTGAGGAGATGTTTCTTTGTCATTCAGGGAGGGAGAGTTCTACATATTTATTTGTATATCAGGAACTCCTCTGAAACTATCCACTTTGAACCTGAAATAGGCAGAGTGGATGCTTCACATGATGTTCTGGACATCAGTCTGTATCTTTCCTTTTACAATACTCAGTCCAAGGTATGACACTACCTCCAGAATCACAAATCCAACATGTATCTACCCATTTTAGCCCTGACACCATAGAATCTGTCTCCTCACCAGAGTGTCAGAAACATCTGCAAGTACTGCTGGAAGATACAATGATTATTTGTATAAGACATTAAAATGGAAAACATTGCAATTCACTTAACAGAATGTGAAAAGTACACAGAGAAGACTAACCTCAAAGCACCAGATTCAGGTAGCCCCAAGCTAACCCCAAGCACTGAAGAATGTCTTAAACCTGATAGCAGCCAGGTTCTCTATACACCACAGGTTAAAAATGCAGAGAGTAGAATCAGGTAGTTGTGTACATACTGCACTTACCAATCCAATAGAAGTCCTTCCCACACCCAATAAGAAAAAAACTGCAGGGAAAAAGAACCACAAAAGAAAAAAACAGAACAGGTTCCTGTACACTGAGATGGCCCCAAGCAGCACCAAATGTAGGGAACTTTCAAATTCATTTTCACACTTGAGTGCTCAAGGTTTGTCACTGGTAGTTTTAGTACTTGAACATCAAAAAGATGAAAGAATTTCCTGTCACTGAAATAATTCTAAGTCATGGGTGTTAGAGGTACTCCTAAAAAGCAGTGACATATAGGTACCGTGGACTAAACTGGTGAAATGCATCATTCCAGGATCAGCCATCACCACTGCATGGTGATAAAGAGTACAAACACATTGAATTGTAGCTCCTGCTGGGCATTTTACAACATGATCACTCATTCCCTCTGAAGGCAATATATTTTAGCTTAATATTCCTTCTGTCAAAACACAGAGGACCAGAGATTCTCTGTGCCTTTCTGGAAATGTGCTCAGTCAACGTTGCTGGTGGGAAATCTACTCATATTCCTCAACCAGGCAAAGCAAGGCTGATGAGACAAGTATCAGTAGAGACACCAGTATGTATTTTGGGAGAATAAAATGTCCCTGCATAGAAATTTTTCTTTCTCATTGCTTTTTCCTTCCTGGAACATTATTCTGTTTCGTGTCCTTAACTCATTCCCTCTTCTCAGCCTGACTAGAGACAGGCATGGAGTAATATCAGGACAATACTAACACAACAGTTGGCTCTTGTTTTGTGGTTTTCTGCCTCCCCACATTTTAGCAGTATGTGGCTGTTTCTATTATTTCCTGATCTGAGTCCTGTGTGTGTGTAGAGATCTTGCTAATGGCTAATTGTATTCATGAAATTCTAGAAGACAATGCATTTCAGCATGAAATACACTGTATATCCTGCATTTATTCTTAATCAGGAAGCTCAGCTTCTAAGGAAGTGTGCTGATACATCTCCTTTATTTTTACGTCTGGCACCTTAAAAAAAAAGAAAAAAGAGAAAAGATTGGCAAGATGACAATCTTTACTAGACAGAGGATTTAACTCCTTCAGAGCCTTGTGTTAAGGAAGGATGAATGAGTCTGAATAGGAGAGGCATCCTCATCCTTCATGCTGTACTTGTGGAGAAATCTGGTAGCTCTCTGGAGGTGGAATTTCAGAGCGATGGTATTCCTGATTTCAAATGCCAGCAGGAAGTTGAAAATGCAGATATCACCAGCCCACTCAAAACTGAAAGCCTGTATTGAAGGATTTTGTAATGTGCCAGCTAGATTCCTGATCACGAGAATGTCAGTTGCCACACTGCATTTGATCCAAATCTCCACATCTCTTGGAGTAGGGCGATGCTCATGGGAGAGATGCACATGAACTGAGGGAACCCATTTAACTGCATTCTCAAATCACTGAATCTTAAGAATTTCACCGAAGCTATGCCATCAAATACCAGTTTGGAGGCATCTGCTGAGAGGAGTGTTTCAGTATCAGCAGATGTTGTTATGGATGATGACATTGCGCATCACTGTTGCCTGGTAAATAACCTAAAAACATGTGAAAAAATAGCCAAGCATATCTAAAAATGTACACTGCATTCAGAGTGAAAACAAATACTTAACTCATCCTGATCACAAAGAATGTTTCATCAGAGTGAATTTCTTAAGGCTACTCTATCGTGTGCCAGGTAACCTGTTACCCAAGGGGGGCCAGGAGTAAAAATGTGTATTAGAATAGAGGGTGATGAATTTAATGCTGAAAAACCTGAAGAATTTTGTTTATGTTTCTCAGAGAGGAAAACTCTCATTCCATGAAGTCATGCAGAATGGCAGCCAGAAGGGTTTTCAGGAAAAGATACTAACAAAATAAAGGTACTAATAATATATGCTAATTTTTTAAGACTTCCTTTTAAAAATTATGGAAAATGCACTTTTCAAAGCTTGTATACACTACATTTAAATTCTAAGCAATGCTTGGGGAACAGTAACTTTCTGCATAATGATGAAGACAACTCAGAAAATGGCCTAGTTTGGTCTGTAGTTCAAACTGTAACTCAGACCTGGAATGCGTGTGGGAATACATGTGCAACTCTGCATGTACACCCAGGTCATATAGTGCTGAACCAGAGATGCAAGCTGACTGAAAACCTCTAGGGACTGAAAAGGGGGAGCTGGAACAAGGATTCCAATTACAACGTTCCAGTGGAGACCTCCCAGAAAGCTGAGAAAATACAAGAAGGACATCAAGGCTCTGTCTACCCCAGAAAGATCCCTCACAACTTACCCTGAGATCTTCCAACACTTAGAAGAAAATAATGGAGACATAGGAAGCAACAGCTACTTCTCTTCCACTCAATTATGTCAGGAGAATATCTGAGCCACTCCCTTCTGGCTACCCTACAGTGCCATTTCCACTGGGTGATTTGCCATGCTCCAGTAAAGCAGTCACCTTGGCTATACATGATGAGGCATTGTCACCAGCTCTTCTCAAGGCACAGATTTTGGGGTGGTGGGCAGGGGGGAATATACAGACTGGACAAGTACCTGCATACAGTACAAACTGTTCTCATAGCTGCTCCTAAAAGACAACCCCAGCTCAAGATAATCTATGCTTTGGCTGATAATCTTAGTAGTATTTATGGGAATTGCTGTGTAAAGTTACACATGGTGTTCCTTGCCAAAGGATCAATTTAATGTTCTGCCCTGAAGGTGCATCAGTTGTCTGAATAGTTTCCTCTTTATGGATTTAGGCAATATGAGACTGCATTTTCAGATACTCCTGGCTGGGATCCAATCCAGGATTCACAAATAACATTGCTTCAGAGAAGGAAATGAAGGAGATGGGGAGGAACGAGGGTAAGTACAGAGTTTGATAGTCTGTGTCAGACAGACTGAATCACTCTTCTATTACCTGCATTGGAGGGATTGTATAAAGCAAAGATTGGTTTAAGAATGGCTCTGAATCACTGAGCTCTGTTTCTAAGTAACCAAGAAGCTTACATTTCTGTGATGTTCATTGACCTTTAGAAATATGATTGTGTTTACTACTCACCAGATTAGCACTTGTCAAAGTGAATCTAGTTTGGGTATTGGAGCAGGCTCCCTTCTTCTCCCCATCCCACTCTTTCCAAGTACTGGTTTCATTCCTCAGTATTTTGGATCAGTTAATGTATTTGTAACTTCTTCCTCGGGATCTGGAATGCTGGTTTTACAACTGCTCCACCTGAGGTAGTGCCAAACTTGTATGTCCCTACTAAAGCCATTTTACTGTCTTCAATTTTCCCCTGTAAGTCTTTATTCAGCTAAGGTTGGGATGTCCAGTCTGATTTCCATCATTTGCACAGTGCCCACAGAGCTGCAACAAGAACAACAAAATTATTGACAAATTAATAAAAGGAGGAGATATGCTGTTACGTGCAAGATAGTGGCAGGGATAGGAGACAAATAAGAGCTGCTAGACCCTAAACAAGTCCATCTAGGTGTGCTCAGAGATAGACATGATGTCTGTTCTTTCAGATAGAAATAATTTCTGCAGATTATTTCACTGGAACTTGTCAGGAATTCTGCTAGAAACCTATCTAATTTCTCACTGTTCTTCTGCCCAGCTTCTGTGTCTACCTCTTTGTTGGTAGGCATGGGGAGAATGGAAATGCCTGATTCTCAGTGTCCTGAGATCCAGAGTAAATTTTGTGACCATAAATCTAGCGTTTTCTTTCCTTTCACAAAAGGAGAAGCAGCATTTAATGAAGGGATATTGATGATGTTCATCTCTGCACAGGCCCACCCAGATTCACTGTAACTCAGATCCCCATCAGATGCAGAAATTAATTCTCTCAGCTCAGTTCCCTACTGTGTCTCACGTCTAGCTCTCCAAAATTGGAAAAAAAAGCAGAATTGGACGCTTTCTGCTTAGAAAGATGGGAATTCACAGCCAACCCACTCAAGAATTTCGTATTAGTAAGGGAGAAATAAAGAAAAAACCCGACATGACAGCTGTTGCAAAATGACATGTGGAAAAATGAAACCTTCAGACATGTTTGTGAAATGCAACTGATCTATCTGTAATATATACCACACACTGCCTGACATGGTGTCAAGGTTTTAAAGTCCTTTGAAAATTTAAGATGATGCTTTTCTGTTTTCCTAATTCTTTTCTCACCATGTTTCTTAGCAGATCAGGTTTCATAGCAGATCAGTTGCTTAGCTTTATCCACAGTATTTGTTCCCTTACCTCTGCTTACATCTGTGTTGATGTTGCTTAACTGAAAAAAGGTACCTTGCAGATAAACGTGCATATTTCTTCTCTGACTAATTATTGTTTCCATCAGATCAGTATATCCACCTTCTTCTGGAAACTGAACTGTCATTAGATTTTATCTTGTGGCACTTGATCCGTACTGTGGGAGGAAAGAAATTGCTGCAGGGTGGAAAGGGGAGGACAATGATAAATAAAAATACTTATAAACTCGAGGTCCACCTTCAGCCAGATGAGCACAAAGCAGAAAGGAACTGTTCTTTTTCAGAAAATAAATTACAGAATCCTCTCTTTGAATGCAGTTGTTACATGTATCTGCCATCAACTGAAATAAGCAGAATGGGATGAGTTACATAAATTCTGTGTACTGATTGCACATCCCAGAAACCACTGGGGTAGAAAAGCTGGCAGGGGTGAGGGCTGAGGGTAGGGAGATGTGGTAAAGGAGAAAGAGAACAAGAAAAGTTATTTTTGATTAAAAAGTGCTCCTATCTGTTGTTGGAGGCTCCATTTCTGGCCTGTTGTTACTGAATTTCATGAATGTAAATGTGTACTTTCACATGTTGCTGAGTGTCCTGTCTGTCAGTCCAAAGGAACTTGTTCCCTCAAGGATGATGGGCAGTCTCAGGGAGACTGCAATAGGTTCATGCTAATCTCTTCAGTAACAAGCTCAACCCAAGACATTTGAAACCTATCTCTGAAACTGCCAATAATTTAATGCTTCACTAACTTGGCCACATTATCAGTGATAGTTCCATCCATTAAAGCATCTGATAATGTCTTCGGGGTGAACAAACACCTTCAGGTTTGTTTCAACTAGCAGCACTGCTGCATGCTGAAATGCTTTCTGGGCTATTTTCCTATTCTCAGCCATCTGTTACAATGGCATCCAGGCACCTCAGAAATCCTTGGGTTTGTTTCATTGATGCATATATGCCAATGTAATACTAATAATACTAATAGGTTGACACAGGGAGGCTGTCAAAATCCTTCAGGGGCCACTTCTGTTGAAAGTCTCAAGAAAAAGACTGCCAACCACCTGCCTTATTTCTCTGTAAGACACTTTGGTACCATGGTGATGAATGCACAGAGAGGATCAAACATTGCTTTGTTATCAGACGAGAAATCAGAATTCTTTAAAGAAAGGAAAATAAAAATTCCATACTATTAAAACACAAAGTGCAAGAACATCTTTTCATTGCATAGTCTATGAAGCCTGCTTACCATTATTCCTTATTTGCCAGATTACCTTCTTTAAAAGCTATAGTTGTATTAAAAAACCCTCAAAACTCCTGCCAAGACTCCTCTGAAAGAGCAGGATATCAAGGACAATGACCACAGGAAAAGCATTTAATAAAGTATCAGTCAAAGAGTACTTTGTATGTACTATGTCAGTGAAATAAAACCTCCTCTGGAGTAGGCCCCCAAGTGCTGTTGAGCTGTGCTCCCTAGGAACATGTAGCAGTGGAGAGAACCACCACTATGTTTCCATCCAAACCAGAAAGCCTGCACAGAGCCCTTTATTTGAAGAGTCAGCTTTCTTCACCTGGACAGGAAAGACCATGGGTGGTCTGCACTGGTTTTTTGTTAATTGTAGGACAGATAAAGATGCTCTCTCTTCACTCTCCTGCACACCTCTGGTCTGGTCAAGATTTTTAGAATTTTTTCCAGGAAGACCAGTGTTCTGGTGGAAGGAAAGCACTATCATCACTGATGAGATCTGACTTCTAGCTCATATTAGTGTTCTCTTGCACCAAATACAATCCATTGGTAAAGGGGACCTTCAAGAACAGGAAGAAGGAGGTGGTGGTAGTGGGTTTCTGACTGAAAGCAAGCAGCTGGGATTGTGGTGGCTGAGAAGGCAGCATGGACACTTGCTTGTTGGGCACCAAGGCAGTGAAGTTTGATGCCTAGGGAGGGTACAAGAATGAGACCCTAGGTGTGCAGGAATGCTGTCACCAAATGGTAGGGAAGGGTAAGATGCTAAGCTTAGGATAAGGTCTGCTGTTAAGCATGAGACTGTAGTCCAAGACCTCTATCCTGACTTTTTTCAGAATACTTCTTGTTTCTTGTGAGAAACCATGGGGGCAAATAGAGGTCCTGAGTTCCAGTAGGTGGATGAGTCTTAAGGTAGAAAGGAGGGATTTATGCCTGTTAAGACCAGGAGACAGGAATAATCTGTAAAGAATGGATGCACTGTATGTTAACAGAAGCCAGTACTTAAAAATGGTAATGCTCAAATGAGAACAAGAATGGCCATAAAGCAATTTGGGTCAACTGTAAACAGGAAATTAGGAGGGGAAAATAAAAACTAGAGGAGCACTTTGGAATGGATGCTTATGTTGACAGCAAGAATGTTACGTAAACCCTCAAAGGTGGGAAGCAGTAGGGATTGTGAGATTTCTGGATGACCAAGGTGCAGAAAGGACATTCAGGAATAACAGAGTCATGGTAGACAAGCTCAATTAATTTTTTTTTTCATTTTGCTGATGAAGATGATGAGGAGATGATGCTCCCAGTCCAGTGGAAATGTGGCTGTGCAATACATCCCATAGCTTGGCAGCAATGCTGTAACACCACAGCAGCATGTACACAGTGCTGCCTGCCAGGTTGGTCCCATCCCAAAGTAAAGCTCAGAAAAGGTTCCAGGAATCACAGACCCTCCCTCCCATCCCTGGTAAGAAGCACTCTGCTGCATAAAATAGGTTCTCACAGCACAGGATGAACACAACCAGCTGGGAAAGAACCAGCAAAGCTTCCATAATGGACAACCTCTGGTCCAGCCTTCTGGACATCTGTGGGGGTGTCAATAAGCACATGAATACAGGAGATCCAGTCAGCCCATTCACCTGGGTTTTTAAAAATTGTTTTATAATGTTCCATGTGGGTGGTATTCAAGCATGTGCTGAAGAAAATCTTCTTTGGATTTAAAGGATAGAAAGCAGATGGTTGGCTTAATAGTGATTAAGCCTTCTTAGGATGTGGACTGCTGAAGGGCTCACCTAAGAACCAGTCCTGAGATCAGTCATTTTCAATGTCTTCATCAATTCCCTGAAAAAGGAACTTCACAAATCTTCACAATGGTGGAGGTAGTTGGAATCTTTCCAGCAGCAAAATGCCCACCTGATGACAAGGAACTTATAAAAATGTGTGTCTGTGTGGTGGAATTGGGGATAGATGAGCTTCAGGATCAGAAAATATATGTTATGCATTTTGGAGGGAAAAATAATCTAATCCTACATATACATGATGCTGAACTTAGAACCTGCAGTTATAACTCAGGAGGGGTTTTGGAGTTACCACTGACAGCTCCTTGAAACTGTTTTTCACTGACTGCTGCACATTTAGTCAACAAAATGTGGGGAATCATCACGAAAGAAAAGACTTTTGGCCCTAAAAAGACTTTGCACAACCACAATGATCTTAAGTACAGCCTACTGTCCTGTTCACTGCATCTAAAGAAAGGGAGTAAAGCTGGAGAAGGTTTAGTAAAAAGTCAAGTGAATAAGCACCTGCCTTTGTTAGAAGTCACTTACAGAGGCGGGACCTTCAGTTTGAAGATATGGAGGTTATTCCCAGGACCTCTGGAACTCACTACAGGCAGCCTTTGGAGGCACACTGGATCAGTAGGCTCAAGGACAAACTCATTGACCACGGAGAGATACTAAAGGAAATAAGCAGGAATGCATCTTCAGTGCTGCTATTAAAACAGGTATGACTGCTGAGGGTACATGAGGAGGTATAATTGAAAATGGCCAGGTTCACAGACTCCTGATAGTGTCTCCTTTTGCCTTTGCTGGCTCTATGGACCATTTATTCAAGTGGATTTTCCACAGCATTGTGGCTGCTATTGGAAACAGGATAATAGACTAAGTGCCTTTTCATAAGACCCAGTAGAGATATTCTCTTGTTCCTAGAGAGCTGGAAAAGCAAGAAAAAGCATGTAAAAGCCCTTGACCAGGTAAGACAGATCTCAACAAATCCAATTTTTTCTTACTGAGGACTCCCATAAAGAAATGCTGTGATTTACTGCTCTGAGGAGATGGGGAGCTGAAGAAAAACTCAGCAGAGGAGAATGTGCACTGTTTGTTTGTGAGACACTAATTCTACAGCCAACCTCATTGAATAAAGCCAGGTCAGAGGGCAGACTCAAAAAACAGAGCACTGGATGAAAACAATTGCCCCAGCTTTATGAAGGAGCCTGCAAACTCAACTTGACCACAGTCAGATAAGGGAAGATGTAACACCTGAGTCCTCTGCCTAAGGCCATCATCATTATTCAGCTGCTTCTAAAACAGACTTTGGACACTGAGGTAAGGTGCTGAGGAAGAGATGGAGGAACCAGACTCACAGGTCTGGTCTGCATTACAGAGTGTGAACTAAACAACTGTTTTTGCCTTAGTGTGCAGGAGCCTAAAACAGGACACAACAGGAAGCAAGACAGGTGCTGTATTCTAGCACAAGCAGTTTGCCTTAGTGAACTAGCTTTAGAAACCTCCAAAAAATTATCCTTGGAGTTGTGACCTGCTTATAGGATACCACCTAAGCTATTGGGCTGGGGGAAGGGAAATCTGTGCTGAGCAGCTACAGGGGAACTCACTTTCTTGAAAACAAAACAAGAAAATTGTATGAAGTACACTTAAGAAGCTGAAGTCAAAGACAACCAGAGTCTAGTGATGCTCAAGGCTTGTGGGACACTAGGGAAGGAAGGCTAGTGAGAATTTGGCAATGCTAATTTGGGGGTAGGATGAGGAAAAACGAGTCAAAGTCATACAAAGATTGCATGTTGTTTATACAAACAACTGCTCAGGTTTCTGTGGTACTCATGGCGCAGTGTGCCAAAGTTTAAAGCCTTGAGGCTTTTAAAAGGTTTTCCATTAATTCTGTTCTCTCCTTCAATATCTTGTGGAGTCTGTTCTTACCTTAGAGATTATGCCATTTCCAGTTATAAACTTTAGGACTGAGGAGGAAAGCTGGCAAAACTGATGCAGTCAGCTGTTAGAGCTTTGGGAAGGCATGGGAGCAGGAAGAGAAGAGTGGGGGTTGTTCCTTAGCTGCTCCTTAAAGCTGAAGATTCATGGATGGTTTCAGCTCCAGGAAAACACTAGTATCTTCACAGAATCATAAAATACCAGGTTGGAAAGGACCTCAAGGATCATCTGGTCCAAACTTTCTTGGCAAAAGCACAGTGTAGACAAGACAGCCCAGCACCCTGTCCAGCTGGATCTTATAAGTGTGCAATGCTGGGGAGTCCACTGCTTTCCTGGGAGAATTATTCTAATGGTTGATTGTTCTCATTATGAAAAATGTTTGTGTCGAATTGGAATCTCCCCAGGAGTGACTTGTGCCCATTATCTCTTGGGTGTTCCATATGACTACTTGTAGTAAGAGAGTCCCTATCTTCTTTGTAGCCACCCTGTAAATACTGAAACATGGTGATAAAATCTCCCCTGAGCCTTCTTTCCTTAAGGCTGAACAAACCCAGTTGTCAGTCTTTCCTTACATGGCAAATGTGGCCCTTCTCTAGACCCTCTCCATCCTGTCCACATCTTATTGCATAGTAAGGATCAAAACCAAACACAGTATTCCAAGTGACAAGCACTGGGTAGAATAGGACAATGACTTCTTTATCTCTGCTGGTGGTGTCCTTATTGATGCAATCCAGCATCTCATGGTCTTGCTTTGCTTCAGCAGCACATTGCTCACTCATGCTGAACTTGTTCACCAGGACCCCCAAGGTCCATTTCCACTGAGCTGCCCCCTAGCCAGGTAGATCACAGCCTGTGGTGAACTCTTGGATTATTTTCTCCCAGGTGCAAGATCTTACTCTTGTCCTTGTTGAATTTCATAAGGTTCGTATCAGGCCACTCTTTCAGCCTATCCAGGTCTTCCTGCAGTGTGGCTCTCTGGAAGTGTACACTTCCCCTCTTGGTTTGATTTCATTGTCAGACTTCATCAGAATACACTTGATCACATCTTCCAGATCACCTTTGAGGATGTTGGGCGCTATATTCATCTCTGGGGGACCCCATGTGTGACAGGCTTAGTCTGAAACTGAGCTCTTTCACACTCCTCTCTGCATGCAGCCCATCAAGACGGTTCCCCGCCCATCACACAGCCCACCACTGGAGGCAGCTGTGGGAAACTGTACTGAAAGTCTTGGAAAAATCCAGGTGGACAATGTCCACCACTCACCCCATATCAACAGAGGCAGTTACTTGGTAACCTGCAAGTCCAGCACTGCAGCTATGTGTGCAGACAGATTAGTCCATTAAGATGAGAGCGTGGAGTTCTTCCCATTAAAAACAATCAAAACCTGAATTTTGAATGCATGATTCAAGGTGCAATACCAAAGCACTTTCAAGTAGACTGTAAAGAGAAAATTATCTTAGGGGCAGCAGGGAGTGAGGAATAGTTAATAAAAGCACTTGCTTCTCTGTAGAGAAGCTTAAAAATACAATTCATATGCACCCCAGAAGTCCCTATTGGAGGAAGAATATGAGGGTTGGGTTTGCCACCTTTTGCTGTAGGGGAGAGATTAATATTCCATACAGCAGGGACTGAGATAAGACTCATAAGTCCCATGACAACCTGCGTCTGTGGCACTGGAGCCTCTTCTGTTCTTCATGGCTCTTTTTTACAGTGTCCTGTACAAGGAAAGAAGTTAATCCAACAATGCATGAAAATATTTTGACGGGTTCTTGCAACTTTCTCCTAATTTAAAAATATGATTTTGGGGGGCAGAGAAGGTGCTACAGATATGCTATTGCCAGCACCTTGAGCCCAGCGTCACCAAGACAGGGAACTGTACCAGGTGCACCTTTGGTCTGTGCAATATCTATGTTTATTAGTTTCTACAGTGATGCGAGGAAGATGAAAGCAATCTTTTGTAGTCTCTCTTTTGAAAGGATTGAATCTCTTCCAGTACTGCAGTGATGTTTTTCAAAACATGCAAAGTTCAACAGGATGAATTACTACATTAAGACAAGAGCATGGAATTCTTCCCATTAAAAAGGAAAACAATCAAAACCTAAAGTTTGGACTCATAATTTAAATAGATTACCAATGCACTTTAAAGTAGACTAGAGTAGGAAAAATAATATTCCTCTCCCTTGCTGTGGCATGCCTCCAATTGCATATTAAACTGATGGACTTGTAAAAAACAGACTTTCCACATAAATGCACATCACATGTAATTCACTATGTGAGGCTGATTCTTCCAATTAGTTTAGCCCTGCTGATCAATGATCATCTCTCTAGCCACTCCTCTGTTACACTCCCAGGAATGTTTACCTGCCAAAGCAGCCATCAGTAAGCAAAATACTGCTGAAGTGCTGCAAAATGTCTTGGGCTTTTGTTCTTGATTTCAGCCCAGACAACAGAGGAGGAAACTTTTCAGTGGAGTTGAGGGGACTTCCTGTAGATCCTAAAGACAACCAAGTCCTATGCCAGATGGAGTAATTTCTCCAGTACTTCTTGGTTTCTGCTCCACCAAAAAAATGCCCTACATCTCTAGAAATTATGCAGAGGAAAAGTTTAGGAAGTGGACAAAGCTCTGCAGCTGAGTATGGAGCCTTCTTATCTGCCCAGGTAACAGAAGATACCATCAACAATAGCAACTGCTGTACAAATGAAATGGCACTGGCAAAAGGGAACACCTGAGCTCTCAGTCCACAATATTCTGCCTGTTCTGGTCAGGTATTTAACACAATTCCCATTTACAAATAATTCATGCTTATCAGCTGGATCAGCATCACTATTGATGTTCTGCATACTGCTCCCCCATTCAGTCATTAACTTCTTTAAGATAGCTTAAAGAAGCTAATAATATGCAAAAAAAGATTTTGATTAACAGGGCTATCTTCTCAATACAGACCATTTTAAGGTTCACGTTAACTTACCAAATGTGGCTCCAAGTGTGATAAAAAGTTCAGGTCATGAATACTGTAAATAGAGCTCTGTATGCTGATGAGTTGGGCTTCTGCCATTAGGAGACAAATAAAATGCAGGCCTAGGTAAATCAGCATATGCTGTGCTACTGAGCTATCTACATCTCACACTGTGACACTATGGACCCCTACTTAAGCTGAGATGATGACTATTAAAGGAGATAAAAAAGTGAAAAGGGAAGCTGAGAACCAAACTTAGAAGCTGTTGCATTTCAGCTGGGAAGCTGGAAAGGTGTGCTGGACAGAAGCTGCCATTTCCTTTAAGATTACACAGAATTTATGACTATTGAATTTGAACCATGAGGTCTAGTTTGTTTTTTCTCTGACCCTGCACACAGCTCTGCTTGGAATGCAAAGTTTAACCGTTGTTTTCTCTTGGCTTAAAATCCTGGGGGCTTGCCACTGAGCTAGAGATGAAGTGTGGCTGTGGATGGGCCATAGGAGCAGAAGTGGAGTGGGGCAGATGGAGACAAGGGTGTGTGAAAGCAGGAGAGTGCGGGGGCAGCAGTGGGGAGAGAGCTTCATGGCTGTGGAGGGGCCCACAGAGCAGGTGCCAGAGGGAACACATGAGCCACCTAAGGCATGTTCCTCCAGGTTCCTGCAGGAAGATTCCACACTTTCCACCCATATGGTGCCTGAGCTAACATTAGAAGCATTCAGCTTGAGTGAAGTACCAGCACAGGGAAAGGCAACACGGCTGCTTCTAACAAATGTGAAACTCTTCATCCACATGCCCCCACATGCCATCTGCCCAGTTCATCACCCAAGCAAGGGAAAGCTGGAAGAAGTTCCAGGGTGAATAGCCTAGTGAAAGCAGAGGGAACAGAGGGCAGACTGTGTCTTCAGGAGTCCTGACAGCATTGTTTGCCATCGTGTCCATGTTTTCTGAAACACCCATAGTGACACTCTTTATCAAAGATTGGTTTTCCATTATGGTGGCAAATAGTTTGGTCTGTAAGTGGAGCTACAACAAGCATTGAGAATGGACAGAAATCTTGGCTGTGTCTCTCTGCTAGGCAGAAATGAAATTGCCTTGGATGAATAAAGGTGGTCTTTACCACAGTGCAGACTTGTTATTCTCCAGCTGTGATTGTTCCTTTGCATCTTTTGCCTCATTCTCTCTTTTTTTTACTGCTTACCTCAGGGCTCTGAGCAAAAAATTTCCTGTCTCAAAACATTTGTTCATGACTCAGTGCTGTCTCCAAGCACAGGTTCAGGGAAGTCAGTTCTGTTCTTTTCTCCTTTCAGTGCAAAGAACTGAGACCAAACAGATCGAGTTTTAGGCCACAGCCTCCACTGGACTCTGAATGCACATGCCAGGTGGGAAGCAGAGGTGGGATCTTCTATGCGAGCCCCTTAACTCCACAGGATGCATCAGGTTTTCCCCAGGGCTGCAGGAGACAGCATTTCCCTTCTCAGGCAGACACTGTAGTGTAAAAGGCTGTGATAAAAGCTGGATTGTGGTGAAAGCTGTCAGGGCACAGTACAGGAGCTCTTACACTCCCGGTAGCTGGAGTGAGCTGCTTCCAGTCAACGGGCTGAGGTTCACATTGCGGTGGTTTCCTTCTGGAAGCAACTTATCCCTGCATCAGAAACGACTTTGCTTTTTAATGGATGTACCACAGCAACTGTATAAGAAATAATGGCCTGCTTTGTCCTCTTGTGGCTAGTGTGGGCCATATTTGACTCCAAGGCAATTTGTGTGTTTGCTATTGGATGTGGACAACAGTTTGCGTTTCCGATCAGGCTGGTGTACTATCTTTAAAGTTCTACACCTCTGGTCAAGGCTGTAACAAACTTCTGGTGTAAGATAGCCAGTTGTGTCTCCAAAGACAGAGAAAACCACATCCAATGGTTTGTCTTCTTTGAAGCCATTCTGAATGTGCTGTGTCCTTGCAAAGATGAGTGTCTTCCACAAGTGACTGGATAGGAGACATTGCTGGAAGGAAGCTTAGAGATCACTGCCTGGGGGGCTAATCTGATGACTGAATCAACAGCATTTCTCTGTATTTTAGTCTCAAAAATCAGGACATGCAGACATCAGACAGCAGGAAGAAGAAAGAAATCAGGTTATCACATCCCATGTTAGCCAAAGAAATGGAACAACTAAAATCATGTTTGTAAATAATGCAAATTATGTTATGCCAAAACATCTGCTGGAATCAGAGCCCTTACAAAAAACTAAGTTTTGCAGGAGAATATCCCCAATGTTATGTGGCTCTCCATGCTGTAAGAGACGTTGGTGCCTACTGCAAGATTTCCTTTTCCCTCTGTCTAGATACATTACCTCTTTCTTGCTGTAACCTTGACCTGTGTTTGTACTCCAGATAGGGCACATCAGAGAGGAAGATGAACAGATGTGCAGGAATGCTGAGGCTTTTTGCAATATCATCACCTTGGCCAAGGAGGAAGATGGCCTTTCAAAACCTGCTGGGTACTCATTCATAAACTGATGCTGTTGCATTAATGAAGAAACTCCAGTTTAGTCTTCAATGGCTCCAAAAAAAATCATTAGTTGTAGCACAGTAAAGAGAAAAAAGCAAAAGCCCTTTGTACATGACTAAAAAAAAAAAGAAAAAGGGTTAAAATGGAACTAAATCAAATAAATTACATCTAATTGAGAACCAGTCACCAATTCTGTATCTGGAAAATGCTGGAGTAGCTATATTTAATATTTTTCTGAAGCATTTGATTAGTTTATAAGAATAGCTCACCTGCTTCTTCAATAGACTGTTAGAACATTAAGTGACTACTCTGTAAATATTATCCTCTAAAAGTCCATGGATATTCCTTTATTGCAGGTTGCAAACTTTTACGCATTCAATATGCAGAGGTCTTGGACTGCACAAAACCTTTTCCCCTTTTCATACTGCTTTATTCTTTTCCTGCAAACCCTTTAAGCTGTGCTGCAGATTTCATTTTTTGTTCTGATAACCTTGAGAGGTGCTGTTAAGTGACTAATGAATTAAAACAGGGAAGAGCAAGGTGCATATATTCAGAATTCTCAATAGTTTCCCTCTGAGATAATATCTAATAGTAATGCATGCCTTTGTCACACAAGAAGACCCCACAAGCATTAAGATATAACTGGTACACAGTAAAACCCTGAGAAGCAAAGGTTTATTAAAGTTGCAAGGTCTTAGCGGGAATGGAATGCTAAGGAGGGAAGAAAGCCCATAAACTGTTCTCATCATGTTTTTACACAAAAACATGGAGAGGGATCTGATTAATACATCAAGGCAACCACTTCTGACATAATTTTTTTTTGTGTGAAGGTTTGACAGGCCTATGGTAAAACTGCTTATAAGAGCTACTGACCGTGTGGGCAGGTGGGGCACAGTTTACCTGGGTGCTCCTGACATATGACTTAATGCATTTGTATGACCTTCAGTCCTAGGCACAGCTACTTCTTGCACTTTCCACAGGACATCGAACAACCTAGCCAGTCAGAAGGGCATTTTTTTTCCCCACAGTTAGTGAGCCAGTAAAATATTACACAGAATAACAGAGGATTTTTTTATTCTCTCTGCTTGATGGATTTGCTGTTAATATCTGCTGCTGTCACAGATAGGCATATAAATGGGCTTGGAAGTTCACGAGCCTTCATGCTGGAATGCCTTACTTAGGGAAGCATGGGAGCTGTGATCTGCTCCTGCTGACACAAATTGCATGAAGAAAAAAAAGTAAAAAGTTATTTTGCTATCAGAGTTCCTTTGGTTGTTTGCTAGAGTTACCAAGTGGCTTCCTTTGCTTTACTTACTCAGAGGTCAAATTCCTGATTGAGGGCTGGTGTCAAGGAACAAAGCATGGATTTGGGGTTACTCTACTGAGCCCTGCGAGCTCCTAGCCAGCTTGAGATGAAACAAGAGGAACAAGAGGAACAGCAGCAAAACAAGGATACAGTACAAGGGTATCTAAGCATGAAAAGAACAGGTGGATTTCCAAATGATTCAATGCCTCGTGACCGTCTGGGTGATAAATGTTCAAGGTGGGCTGACTGCAGTTTCTGGCACTGACTCCTGACCCTGAGTAACTTCAGAACGCACGTACAGCTTTTGCTGTAATCCTGCCCAAAGTACCTCAGCTACTCTTAATGGCTGTGCTGGGATCGCTTCTTGGAGCCATGCCACAATACAGAAAAAATGGATGATTCATGGGGCCAAAAGACCAAGTCATTTAAAATAAAACTTCAAAGGCATCTGGCTGATTTCTATATTTAGCTGCCTAGTAACAAGAATTTGAACAGCTGGTCTATTAATTAAGAGGAGGGCACCTCCTGCAAGCATTCAAACCTTTAAGTCAGTTCTGGTCAGCTATCTGAAAAGCATCTGCCCTCAGGAGAGGACACTCTGCTTCAGATTACAACTCAAGACAAGTGTCCAGACCTGGGGTAAGGCAAGATGTTGCATTAGATCCTGCTGATTAATTCCTGATAGCTCCTTTCTAGAGAACTGTGTGGGCACAGCAAAGCCACCTAATCTTCTCTGTGCTCTGTAAATGGCTATGGGACTGTGCCGTGATTGTACTGCTCCTCCTCTTTTCTATAAAAAGCCATTTCTCTGTCAGGAACTGTGTCGCAGGAAGAACCATGATGGCTTTAGGTGGCAAAGAGTCAAGGACAAACCTAAGCACAATGTGTTCTGTCATGCAGCTATGTCAGGCATGGCTGAGTTCAGCAGGTAAGGAAGGAAATTAAGACAGACTCTATGATGAATTATGGGGCTTCTACTGACACCTGTTGGCAAAACTCTCAAATATCCAAGGGTGATGGACACAGCTCTGCACCTCACAGGTCACTCTTCCCTTCTCTGTGGGATAATGAACCTTCCACTGGCAGGAAAGCAGAGGCAACTGCCACATCCTGTACTGAAGATGAAGAAAGACAATGCCATTTACCAATCATTTACTTGGATGTGGGATCAATGTAACACATTATTATAGTAGAAGTAACAGTCTGGGTTTATTGTTGGCCTATAGCCAGTTTAAGGTAGTATCAGTTGGTAATGCTTAGCACTTAGTGGGGAAAACCCCTTGAAACAATTCTTCATTTTGAAATGCCATATTTTGAAAGGCTGCCCTAAACTAAACATTAGTTTAGTTAAAATATGGCAACTTGAATGGCAGGATCTACTGAAACACTGTGATTGCAAGGAATTAAGTAAACTAGGTATAACTGCTCCTATGAAAGATGGCAGAAAATATCTGGATTTTGAAACACTTCAGTTTTCAGTGCATATATCATGAACACACAGCTGCCCTACCAGTTAAGGCATTAATGATAGTGCAGCAGAACAGTGAAAGACCAAATGCAGATCTTGCCTAGGAAAGCCAGGCTGCTTTCGTGTCTGTAAAGTGTAGAAATTTAAGGGTGCAAAGCTACCCAAGCCAGAAAAAAAGAAGCCAACATATGTGAAGGCGACTGTATAAATCTTGCAAACCATCAACAGGCATTGCCAGGGGTAGGAAATGTGATATTGTTTTTGCATGGAGGGATTTGGTTGAGGTGGAGCAATGCAAGGCAAATTGGCCCTGAGGTTTACAGGCATGCCCTCTTTTCTAGCTTAAAAGAACCACAAAAACCAGAGGAAGCTGAGGCATGGACAGCACACTCAGGCTTCAGCTGGGGTCGAGGGCTGCATCTCCATGTGCTGCAAAGCCTGATGTGAGTGTGCTGCAGAGGCCAAAAGTTCTGGAGCACTGCAGCTCATGTGACACAGGGAGAATGCTCAAGAAGACTCCTTCCACCCCAGCTTGCTGGAAAATGTTGCCAGAGCTGAGTAACAGGTTATCCTGCTGCACTGCACTTACACATCTGAAGTCCTTGGTAAAGCCATTTGTTGCAGAAATGCAACTTCTGTTGGTCTTGTGATTATTTCCTGAGCCACTCAGTTTTGTAAACTTCTTGCTGGGTCTTCCTGGCACGCTTTAAATACTAAAGTTCTCATTGAACTGGCAGAATAAACAAAGAAGTGGTCCAAGAAGAAGTGTATCTTGTTACAAATTTCATTTTTGTAAAACCTCAGGTTATTCTTTGTGGCCTCTAATGCTCATACAAAATGTAAAGACTTTCCTTTTCCCCTTCTGTAATCAATAGCATTTGCTGCTGCTAAGTCTGTTATTCAGGTTATTGATTGCCAGTCATTCCCACCCAGATCTGTTTCCTGAAGGTCCTTCAGGAAAGGAATATTAAGATATGAGGTTATCTGATATGAACATGCAGTTCTTCTGAGTCCTGGTACACATTCCCTTTGGCCTATTAACACGAAGCAGGAGGAGCAAGACTCTTACTTCCACATGAAAGGTTATGGAATTTATCATTGTACATTGCTGGCAAATATGAACACAGTACAGTAAAGTACTGTAAATACAGAAAAGTAAAAAAAAAGATTCCAAGACAACAAGTGTAAGGAATGACAGAAAATATGTCTCAGTGTTAGATGACCCTTTTCCTTGAATCCGAGAACTGTATGAAGACATACGTGCTTGGTAATGCATAGGTTGCTTTTTGCTTTTAAGGAAGAGCCACATAACTTTACACTGGGAAGCACTTTCAGAGTGATCCTGATTCCCTTTGTGGCCCAGCTAGGATTCATCACTCTGCCTTTTAGTCTGGTACACCACATGTGCAGAAATCCTTAACACAAAACCAGTTACAGGTGTCCTGTCACCACTTCTGTGGCTCCTGAAGTGCCTGGCTGCTGCATCTCACACAGTTTGGGATGCAGTGGGAGACAACAGAAATTTCCTTTGGGTCAGAAGTGCCTTTAGATGGTCATTTTAAATATCCAGGCTCTGCCAGCTGCTGAGGATTTGATGATAGTCTGGTGACTGCCATACTTCAACTGCAGCATGGGAGACGGTTGGATTAAAGCAATTAAACATTAAGATGTATTTTTACTTTTCAGTCAGATTTGTCCTAAAGCTTATTCATAACCTTCCATCCACTGTAGGTCATGATAGTATAAACCCATTTGAGTCCCTGCAGTGCAGTGTCCCACCAGCAGCACTGAGCTGACATTGTGGAGGAAGATGCCCAAAGCCCTGAGCAGACGAAGCCATTAGCACAGGATGCCTCAGTTTTAATAGATCAAAAGTAACTCCTAAGAGCTGCAGTGGAGAATCTCCCTGAGGTGCCTCTCAAGCATCAGCTGCTAGCTAGGACACAGTCCAACACCGTTACATGTCAGGCCCTTTGCCTTGAAGAAACTAATCAGGGATCAATAGTGGACTCTTAAAGGGGCTGCTTACTTTAAATACTTGACTTGCAGCTTCAGCATAATTCACTGTTAGTTTGTTTTACATTTCTGGGTCTCCTGTCTCTCTGCCACACCACATCAATACGCTTCTCTCTCATTCCTAGCCCCTTCCTTCCAGATGACAGGTACATGCTTTTCCCTCTAGTAGCATAAGGGTTGTTTTTAGGTAACTGAAGTGTACAGAACAGAACTACTTCCAAAAGGAGGTGTCAGACGTGCTCCACTAGCTTCACCAGCTCTTTTATTCTTCTGCTTCATTCTGCAGTGCCTGATGCAGCACTGGGATCACTTCAATACCCAGTTGTTAATGGATGGACAGGCAAGCAAAACCCCAACCTTGTCCAAAATGAGGTACCTTTGCTATGTTCTTACCAGCCTTTCCTACAATGAATGCACTGCTTGAGAAGGGATGACCTTCTGCTCTGGGAACAGCATGCCCACTGAATTACAATCATACCAGGAAATTCTTGCTCCAGAGTACCCACTGTACCCAAAGACAGTCTCAAATCTACTCATTGTAAGAGCCAGGAAATGCAAGGTTATAGCAGGGGAGCACAAGTTCAAGGCTAGATCACAGCCGGAAACACACCTCCCTGATAGGAGCAAATGTAATTTGGAATTGTCTTAGGAAACCAAAAATTGCCCTCAGCTATCCCTGGTACAGGGAGGTAAAGAAGAAAGATTGAGAAGTGTGTTTAATAAAAATACTCTCAAATACTTTGACATAGTTGGAATTACCCAAAAGCTGTGCAGACTGTAGCACTGTCGCTGAATCCTGCTGATAATCCCCATACACTTGCTCCAGCCATCCTGTGCCAGCAATGCACATGCAATGGTCTCCTAGGACCTACATAAAGATATTAATAGCAATTCATCTCACAGAAGCCTGGTGCTAATCTTGACTCATGGTAGTGGTGAGCTTTGCAGTCTCATCCTACCTGTTCTGCATGAATGTGTTCTTACTAGGCCTTATTTGTTTTCATAGTAAACACAATGCTGGGAAAAGCCTTCCTACGCCCTCTGCTGGTTTTCCAAGGCAGCCATTTTCACCTGAGTATTACAACTCTTCCTGAAAAATACCAATAGGTTCACATACCTCTTTTCCATTTTCTTCTGACTAAACTGCAGCAAGATGTATAGGACTGAATCACAGGTGCAAATTATACCAATTACTTCCTTCTGTTTCCCTGTGACCTGCAAAATGACTAACAGTTTTCACATTTACTTACCAGCATTTTTTCTGAACTAGACTGTTCAGGAAATTCAGGCAATCCCCATCTCTTCAGCAGGCTTCTTTGAGCAAGTCTGCACAGAGAACAGGAGTTGCCTTTGGTTCCCTTTCATGTTGAGGAGAGTGGCAAACTCCATGCACCTTCAGCCCGAACCTTATGGCTGCAAAATAATTTGTCAGTGGATCAATTACCTCCCTGTATTTCTGCCTTCACAGCCAAGACTCCTTAAACACTTAACCACTAAGATTTAAGCAATTGTACTAGGTTATTCCCAAGACTCTTCCAGAATAATTCTTTAGTCTTTAATGTAAGTTTTGTATATTCCATGAGTGTTTTCTAAAAGCTCAGGATGGATACTACTCTGATTCTCACTGGTGACTTATTCTGGTATTCAAAGCCAGTCCTGCAAGTTTCAATATTCAGGTTAGTAAATCTTAACCCTTGATTTCTGTATTTTTGTGGCATTTTATTTTGTCCTATGTGTAAAGACAATCTAACTTATCCATAAACATAAGACCCCTTGATAGTAATTCTCCAAAGAAAAAGACATGAGCAGCTCCCAATGGCCAGATGATGAGATTTGTCAAATACAAGCCGGGTATACCCTCAGTGCTAGAAATCCATACCACAGTCACAGGCTGGGCCAGGTCATGACTGTAATAAGGGATATGGAGTCTGAAGATTCACACTGCTTGAGTCACATAGCTGAGACCAGGTGTCTTACCTCTAACTTTGAGAGTGAATAACCCAGAGTGAACCCTCTACAATAAATTCAAATGAGCACCAGATCTAGCTAGGGATATACAATGGCAGTAACTCTACCTTGTCAGGAAAAAGGAGGTACTCAATCAATCCAACCTTAGTTTAAGGTTTTGGATGTGAATATAGCCTTTCTTGAAAATTCTCTCTACTTCAGGTTTCGCTTCACTCAGATCTGCACCTTTTTAAAATGTAGCCAGTTTAGTTACTAAATGCTGTTGCCAAACCTGTAGCCTCCATTACTGCTCAAGCTCTTTGTTCTCAGTAAATGCAGGAACAGCAAAAAAACTTCCAAGGCAGCAGAACTTTCACTAAAGGAACAAAAAAACACTAATGAGCAAAACACCAGACAAATCCACAAAACCAAAACCCCCACACAGCATTCACCTTTACTATGAAGTTATCACTTTCCTAAGAGTCCCATAAATACACTGCTCCCCCAGAAGTGCTGACATGACGATGGTGCTGCTTCTTCTGAACTTACCTCTTAGGGAGACTAGAAAACTGCTTTAAGTCAAAATACAGTATTAAAAGACAGTCTTTCCCTAGTATTCTCAAGGATATCACCCACACACCATTCACAAAAAAGAAAAAAAACTTGTATCAAAATCACACCAGTGAAAGCCACTCCTCAGTAATTCAGAGCAATCCTAAATGCAGAAGTGAAACCTGGCTGTAGCCAGCTACTCCCCAATGAAGTGACAGGCAAGGAAACAGCCACGTTCCTGTGGCACACGCTCAGTGTCCAGCACACTGCAACTCTGGGCGTCAGGAGTCAGCCCACATCACTGAAGGTGCCCACCCCACCTCCTTACAGGGAAGTCAGAACTGGTAAAGTCATGGAAACTTTTAACATCCACACCAGCGGGACCAACACACCAACAAAACTGAGCTGCTGCCTCAGCTCTTTAACATACAGGTTTTCTCTGCACCAGCCTGAAACAGTTCCCCTGCTTAAGTGGGAGAGCCTGCCTGTTCCAGCCAATATATGTCTTGGGTCACTGCATGATGATAACCAAACACCAGTACTGAGTGGGAACAACAGTCATCCACAGTACCTTCAGAGTTTTAAGCAGGAAATGCAAAATTTTGACTGACATTCATCTAAATGTTAGGATAATTTTGAGCAGTTTTCAGGAAATGAAAATTTATTACACTGAATGTAAAACAATAACACTGCAGGATTATTAATCCAGTCCTGAGCTGGAGCATTAGGCAAGTACAGTCAACCTAATTCTGAGGATAGTATTAATCCTGGAGTAATGTTTTCCATCAGTGCCTTTCTTCAAACAATTATTACTTAACCTTCCATGAAAAACTGCTCTCAAATTTTCACCTCAGTAGAGCCAGCTAGAACTCCAAAGTAGAATCCAGCTAATATGTCTGGCACCACAACTGGAAACATTCAATACACTCCATCTGAAGCATTTAGATCTAGGATCTCCACTTGACTTCAACCAGGTAGTTGAACTGGAAACTGAAGATATTCAGACAAATGACAATGTCAACTTCCCCCCAGAAATGGGCAGCACAAAGATGGACAGCAAGACCATGCATGCACCTTCAGTCATACTCATGACTACTCTGCCACGTGTTCCACTGAAGATATTTTATTAAGTTAGGCCCATCATTATTTCAGAAGAGACAAGTTCCCTGCCGTTCTTTTACAGAAGAAGGCACACCAGCAAACACATCAGCATTTGACAGGTACCAAGTCCATTTTAATAAGAGAATCCGCAACCCCAAAACCATTAAATCCCCCTTCCCATAACCAGTTGTAGGCAGTTCTCTTTGGAACTCAGAATCTGACTTGCATCCGGAAATGCATCTGCTTTGTAGCATTGTTACTCATTCCTGTCTTGAGCATCCACTTTGACTTCATCCTCTGCAGGTACTGCATGTCACGCTGCTGAGCAGAGATGGCCCCTGCAGGGAGAGAGAAGGAAGAGAGAATGGATCAATGTCTGTCACCTTACTTACACCTTGTATGCAAACCAGCTGACCTGACCACGTACTTCAGCAGTTAGCTGTAGGTTTTCCTTCCCATACTGGCACTCTTCTTTCCACTGTTCTTTGGGGAAAGCCCAGTTCCCTCTACAAATACCCATGACTGTGATTAAGACAAGAGGTTGTTTTGCATTCCAAGCAAGATTCTTATATTTCAAAAGTGGATGTAGACAACAACACTGTTCTTCAACTGGCAAAGTATTCTGTCGAAGCATGACTTATGTTACATTATTAAATAGCAAGAGTAGTTGCTTGGACAGGCAGAAACCAAGAAATCTCAGGAAGTCACCAAGTATCACAATGGAATGAAAAGCTCACACATAAGCCACACTAGATTTTAGAAACAAACTTCCTTTATCTGCTTGGATGTCAGGAATGAAAATGAAGTGAGTGGAAGACAAACTACTGCATAAATCCCCTGTGTAAAGCAAAGTCAGCCTCTGGAATTGCAGAGTGCTGACACCCCAGAGCCCCCTCCTCTGCAAAGCCGTCCCACTGTCACTCACCTGGCTGCCCGGTCCAGCCCAAGGCTCGGTACTGCTGCAGCACCCGGCCCACGGCTTTCCTGTTCTTGGCAACAGCCACGGCTCTCGACACTCCAAAACGCTGCTTGTAGTACCTCATCAGGGAACGGTGACCCACTCTAGCACCTGTGCATAGGAGGGGACATCTTACTATCCATCATGAAACAGCTTCTGAAATGGAGTACTCAAGCACACTGTGAAAACTATGGAAAACCACTGTGCTATGTGTTTAAAGGGTGCAGAACCTTGAAAATTTTAGGATTATTAGGAACTCAATGTAATTACTGTAAGAGCTGCTTGAAGAAAAGCACTAAATGTGCTGCTGTTCAAGAGGGCCTTAGCTTAGATAACAAACAGGCAGTTATAAGAAAAGAAAATTTTAATTAGTGGAATGAGCAGAGAGGCAATGCTGTTTCAAGTAAACAGTAAAGCCACTTGCTGACATTCAGGAAAACTCGTGTAACTGCAGAGTTGGCAGAACTTTTCAAGATTAAAAGGCTGAGGTCCCCTCACAAAAAACCACCAAACAAACAAACCAAAAAACCAAATGAGAGTGCCAAATGCTGAACTAGAGAAAGGCTATTTAATAATTTAATTTACTGAACTAGTTTACTGAATTAGGTAGGAGCTGGCTCTCTACAAAAAACACTCTACACTAGATAACCTAAGTTATAGCCCCTCCAAGTTGCATTCAAACAAATATGGAAACTCTTTTTGGAGTATACCATGAGAATCACATGATAATGAAGAAGTAAAATGAGCAATGCAACCCACTGTCCCAGTCCACATACCCAACAGTGCTGAGGAAACTGAACTACTTGGCAGTGAAAATAATGGAAGGTGAGGATAACCCCATTTCCAGGGGAAAACACAACAATGGCCTGTGCTGCAGGTACTGGAGGCAGATATAGGAAGTGCAGGGAGTAAGCTGTAACACAAACCCAGTGCCCACCTGATGGAAGAATCAGCTCCATGGTGTCATCATCATAATCCAACTCTTTCTCTGCCAAGTGCTTTCCAGGACCCTCCACATCTTTCCCATCCTCGTGATCAGGGTAACTGCTCCTGTGGAAGAGCAGCAATACATGGTTTAAACATGGTGAGCAGCCACAGCTATCCAGACCCACTCTACAAAAGAACCACCATGCAAAGCACAAACATTGTCATGTTTCACCTGCCTTTGTCTGAGAGTTCCTAACAGCAGAACCCTGCCCTGAACAGAGTCTGAAGACAAGGAACCCCTTTCCTCCATCCTGTTCTGCAACTCAGCACAGTTCTGCTGCTGCACACTTAACAGTGATTTATGGTGAAAAGCCACTACAGTGCAGGTCACCAGCTCTGCACAGCTACCAAATGAGCACTCCCAGAAGCTCCACCTGTCACTGTAATAGGAGGTATTTCTGACCAAAATGACACAGCTTAGGATACGTTGCAGGAAGTTCAAAAAGAGGCCTCTAAATCACAGCAGCCCTGTTCAACTCCAGCTAAACAATAAAACTTATGTAAGAAACCCACAGGTGTTAAGTCCACAATCTGTTTAAAAGCTAACGGGAAACACAGTTATGACCTATTATGGCCTTTGCTGGTGCACTGAAATCTCAATTCAGTAACGGCAAACATACAAAACAGAATTCAGAATGTACTTTGATGTAGGACTTGTAATAACGATCACAGAAGACGACAACCAATCTTCTTGTTACCATTATCTAAAAAAAGTGGGGCACCAGCAATGCAAAATAAGTACTGGAACCTGAAACATCACTAAATTTTAAGAATGAATAATAGTTTCTAATGTAATGTTTAACTGTCCTTTTGTCTGTCCCCACCTGTGTCCCACTCAAAGAGAAATAACCTCACCTAAAATCATAGAAATCTGCAAATTCCAGGGCAGCATCTCCATCTGTGAAGAGTTTGCAGTGGCTTTTATCATTCATATGAGCCTGGACTGCTTCCGTAGAGTAGAAGGATTTCCCTTTTTCATTGCACCAGATGCAGATTTTCCCAACGCCAACTTTCTCTCCTGCAGGAAACATTGGTACTTCTATTGGTCTGAACAAAACCTCCCTAGTGAGTAATTTAACATTTCTGTGACAAAGCCTTCCCAGCTTGCAGGCAGAGAGACTTAAGAGGAGCCTCAACCCCTTAATTTCCAGGATAGCCCTGCTCTTCCTATGCCTTGACCATATTGCCCTATCAGGGCCAAGTCTGGCCATTTAGAGATTTCTTGTGACAAGGTATGGGTCATTCAGTAGTCTCAGTAACAAATTTCACACTTCCAATACATTTTCCTATCCAATACTCCAAAATTATTTTATTCTCATCATTACTTCTAGACTTGAAGGATGATACACTCTTCCCTAGCTTTCAGCTCTCTCACAAGCATTGTAAACCAAAGAGACAAATATTTGTGACTCACTGGCAGGACAACACAGTTCATATGCACGCTTTAGCAACAGAACTGTGTCCCAAATTGCACGTTATCTGAACAACTTTCTCAGCATCAGAAAACTATCTGAGACCTACAGGGTACATGACCATGTTTGCTCATCCAAGTTTTCTTTTATTCTTCCTGGAAAGCCTGTGGTCCTGCTCATGATCAACATACTGATAGCACTCAGACAAAAAACAAGCAACCCAAACCAAACCATCTGGTGCCATGCCCAAATGAAAATAAGCACTATCAGAATATAATTATCCTGACAAAAAATCAAGATAAAATTCTGTCATACCAAGATACTTGATTAGTCCTCTGAGATCCACAAGGTACTCTATGTCTGGAATAAAGAAGCTGTGTACTTTTGTCATATGTGCCACATTTTTTGTGAGAGATCTCGAGTGATGCGCACAGAACAAGCAGTCTGTGACTGGAATGGCCCCAACAGCAGGAATGCTTTCAGCCTCTGCCTGTTGTTCCTCTTCTTCTCCTTCCACACTTTCCATCTCTTCATCAGAGCCAATGTCTTCATCAGAATCCATATCTTCCCAGTCTTTTAAAGGAAGTTTAAAAAAAAAGATATTTATTTTATACTTTTCCCAAGCAAAATAACTCCCAAATAAGTTAGAAAAAGCCATCATAGAACATATTGCATTTTTTGTTCTTATAGCTAAGTGCCACACAATCACTTCCAGGTGCAAGAATTTACCATTGCCAGTAAAACACATTCTTTTTAAGATGCACAGCAAAGCACAAGGTTGCTCATAAAAACCATTGACTGATCTGATACTTTTCCCCCTCCATTTCCTCAACTATTAACAGTTAACTGCTGTTTCTATGCCTTTAATTCACCACAGAGCAAGAACAGAAGCATGGCTCATTGAAAACAAGACGGCTTTGGTAACATCAGGAAAATACTCATTTCCAGCAGTGAGGGGAAACACACTCATGTTCACACATAAAGAACAATTAACAATTAAAAGAACAATTAACACTCAGAAACCTACTGAGATTTTCGCAGTAACACATTAACACTAGACAAGTGAAGGCTGGCTTCCTCTTTAGGTGTTACCATGTCTGTTCAGAGGTAAATGTTTCTTCTCATGTAGAACAGATTCACTGAACTGCAACTGAAATTTCAAGAGCACAAAACTGCTGTAACAGTTGCAGTAATGTGACACAGGGGTTTCAGAAGCTGGAATGGAGTTCCACCTCATTCATACCTGTCCCCTGGCTACAGCTCAGTCACCCCATTCAACTGCTCCAATAGATGTGTTTGGAGTTGCACTGTCAACTACAGCACTGAAAGCATCCAGCTTAAGAGGATTTTTCTGGAGCTTTTAAGAGCTCTTTTTAAGAGCTTTTTTCTGGAAATTCTGAAGCGCTGATCTTTTCAGCTGTCTGCTTTCCAGGCTGACCTCCAACACAGAGCTGTATTCACAGGAAAAGGCCACTGGGGTGGCAACTCTTAAACCCATTTTAACACAGACATCAACGTGCTGAGAAGTGACGTCACACAGTCAGGTTAAAGAGCAAATTTTCTCCTCTGGTCTTGGGGGGCAGAAGGAAGGAAAACCAACCACCTCCCTTTAACAGATCAGGAAATGAGTTGGGGCAATAGCAAACGATCAGAACTGGATTTTTGTTCTTTTATTTTTCAGAAATAGTTTCAGGGTAACCTGCTACATTAGCCTTCTTTAAAGAAAAGTTCTTTGACATTTTATGTGGGAAATGGTGCTCATACTAGTGACTATAGTCAATCTTCACATGCATTAGTGTCTGTCTGTAAGTTGAACAGCTGGTAGTTCAGACACTAACACAGAGTCCTTGACTGCAAACATGGGCCAACCTTAATTGACTTCTTTGTCTAAGTGAAAATTTAATCAACAGCAAGACCTTTTGTGATGGAAAGTGCTGCACTGCTACAGAAATAGGAGAAGCTTTTGCTCAAATCATAGCTTACCCCAAGCTATCTTCTGTCAGTGTGTTTACTGCCTTACCTTCCTCATTATCCTCTTCTTCATTATCCTCTTCTTCCTCTACTTGTTGCTTGGCCAGCTTCCTTGCCTGCTGTTCAAACCACTGCAGCCGTGGAGGTATTTCTGGTCGTTCTCTGCTCTGGGACAAGCTGGTGCTTTCCCTAGAAACTGGAAAGCTACTGGCATTGCTAGGAAGTAGAGGTGTCTTCTTAGGAGATGAAGATGGCTGGGCTCTGATGGCTTGCTGAATAGCTGTGTTCATTTCATCTTTATTTACACTCTCTGGGGCCAGCCCCTTTTCCAGATTCTTCTCATTTAATATTTTCACCTTCTTGCTGACAGCTTGGACAGCTTTCTTCTCCAGCTCCAGGTGCTTCTTGGACTTCAGGTGATTCTCATAGGCATTGAAGGTGGAGAACCTCTTGCTGCACACTGTGCAGTAAGTGGCAGTGATTTTGTTCTGCTCCTCTGCTACTGCTCTCTGTGCCAGGACCCTCTCTTGGAAATTCTCAGCAGTGACAGGAGGCATGTCAGCAACTTTACGCTTCAGGTTGTACCTGTGCCAGTCGGTTTTGTAATGGGCACGCTGAATGTCACCATCCTTGAAAGCCACGCGGCAAGTGATGCACGTGTACGTGGCCATTACTAGAAAGTGGGAAAAAATAAAATAGTGCCAAAAAAGTTAAGTAACAGACACAAAAAATCCCCACCACAACATCCTGACAACCTTCTTTAGAGGCAGTGTTAGACTCACAGTTCTTGCACAAAATTAAATCTATTAAACAGCAGCACCAGCAATGAGTGCGGAGCAAGAGAGGAAACTTAAAAATAAAAGACTTTAAGTTTACTTGTACCACAGCAGCAGCTGAGCATCCCAGCTCTGGATGCAGAACCTGCTGTGCCTGTTGGGAATGGAATGCAGGAGAGGGCCCCCAGTCACAGCAACAGTATCTCAAAAGCTCTACACTTTTCACTGAAGATCAGTGACTGAAGGTTCTTAACAAGCTTGTGTTCTGCCAACTATAAGATTTTTGAGGAGACCAGTGATTCCTCAGAAATAAGGGTAAATGAAGAAAAACTGATTGCAGGCCTATTTTCTATTTTCCACAACCTTATTGAATGGCAAACAAAAGTTACTGCATTGAAAAATAAAGCCTTCTTAGCTACTTTGGAGCAGTGCATGTAGTGTTGACAACACTTTACCCTGCAGAGCTGTTCATCTGGAGATGCAGTCAGTCCTGCCTAAATCTAGCACTCGAAGCCACTGCTGACAGCATTATGAAATGCTGATTCCCTGGAACCACTAGGCCCCTTACTTATTACTGCTTGTGCTGTCTGCAGTGCTACAGTGACAGGGGGGATGCAGAAAATAATGGCTATATTATTTTATCTGGAGTACTATAAGCATCTTCTCAGTGTAACAGATGCTTTTTACATTTCAGAGAAAAACGTGTTCTCCACCCACTGTGAGATCCCAAGTATTCCCTGAGGCGTTCCCCTGCCACCCGCAGTGCTCCCTGCTCCTCTCCCCGCCCAAATCCCGACCTTTGCCATAAACCAGGGACCCAGAGCCACGCTGGCTGTTAGTGACAAACTCCTTGCAGGACCCTGAGGCAGAACACTCTGTTCTGGTCCATGACAGACAGACAGAAGCTACACGCTACATTACCATGGGGGCATTTAAAAACACCCAACCTCCTCCTGCTTCACCCCACCCAAAAGAAAGCAGCTCAGAAGATAAGGTCTGTAACTAATAGAAACTAAAGCCATAAACCTTCACCTCTGACTACTACGTCAGAGTAGTCTGAGTGGAGACAAGTTTACAACTCAAAGTACATAAAACAGGGAAATCCCGTGTAGTTACACAACATTTTCCCACGACCCGTCTGCATTTTCTTCTCCCGCTTTAAGCCACAGGACCAAAGCCCGAGTCCTACCTTGTGTGGTGCTCAGGAAAAGGAAACCCCAGGCACTCACAAGACCGCAGCACAGCCAAGCCCTTCCAGACAAATCGCGATCTCCCCTGAGGCTCTTTATTACGGCTGATTTTTAGCTGCCTTCGGCTGGATTTAAACTACACGGGCAACAAAAAGTCGGGCAAAACCTATAGGTAAACACAAATGAAAAAAGAAAAAACAAGAGATAAGACGGGGCGCAGGCGGCAGCCGGGAGCCACCAGGCGAGGCGTGGACCAGGCCGGGCTCACAGGGAGCCTTCGTCCCAAGAGAGC
>VXBB01016559.1:54558-72155 GCA_013399915.1 Illadopsis cleaveri
TTTTTTTTTTGCATTTCATGGGTTTTTTTGTATTTTATGTTTAATTTCTTCTGTGTTACCAGCTGCAACTTCCAGGCTAATGACTTCCAAGCAGATTTGAAAGGAAGCCTGAAGACTTTTTCTTTTCCTGGGATTCTGCTTCTTGACCTTGTGAAAGTCCCAATTCTTTCTCAATCTGCTCTAGCTCAGACTGGTCAAGCAGTTCAAAATCATCAGCTTCCTCTGTGTCTGTCTCCTCGCTCAAACTGGGCGCTGCCTGTGAAGGAGCTTGCTGTAGGGACTGCAGCTGGTCTTTGATGGCAGCAGACACTGCAGCCGTGATGACACCGCCAGCAATTCCACTCATTAAATTAAAGGTTTGGTCACTGCTCAAAGGCAAGGACAACCCTGCAGTGGATGGTCTCTCTTTACTCTGTCTGGAAGTGTGATCCGCCTTGACATCTGTTTGCTCTTTCCTTCGTTTTTGCTGGGTGGGCAAACCGATGCTTGAGTCATCGTCATCGTTTGTGCCGGCACCATTTTCTAAAGAGGGAAACTCTAAAAGATCTCTAGCGAAAGCTTCTTCATGATCACTAGGTCGGTCAAAATCTATTACAGGGGTAACAGAAGAAAATAGTATTAGCATTCACAAAAGGTTTCCCAAAAAGGCAGCCACATGTAAAAATGCAAGTAGCAAGTGTTGCTCTGAATACATTTACTAATCCCTACTCTAGCAGTTCTCTGCTAGAAAGAGCTTTGTGTGACATCTGAAACAAAATGGTTTTGAGGTAATAAATCTAGCATCACAAATCAACTGGTATCAACCTAACTATTTGAACAAAGTAACTTTTTAAAGCTAACTTTTTTAGGTATCTATCTGTAATGAAACAACACATGCAAATTGTTAGCACATCTATTTCTAAATATACCAACCACATGAAGTCCTAAAATTTATTTTTCTTCACAATATATATAACCTACAAACATGCAAACATGTCAGGATGTGTTACAAGCTTTTAACATGCATATGGAATAATAAAAAGAATGTTTATCTTTTAAAATAAAATTATAAAGCCTTATTTCTTTTTCTTTCTTGGCCAATGCTTGTATTAAAAAGGAAACAGAAAATGGAAACCCTACAGATGATCAGAATTGTTTCANTGACATCTAAAACAAAATGGTTTTGAGGTAATAAATCTAGCATCACAAATCAACTGGTATCAACCTAACTATTTGAACAAAGTAACTTTTTAAAGCTAACTTTTTTAGGTATCTATCTGTAATGAAACAACACATGCAAATTGTTAGCACATCTATTTCTAAATATACCAACCACATGAAGTCCTAAAATTTATTTTTCTTCACAATATATATAACCTACAAACATGCAAACATGTCAGGATGTGTTACAAGAATAATATGGAATAATAAAAAGAATGTTTATCTTTTAAAATAAAAATATAAAGCCTTATTTCTTTTTCTTTCTTGGCCAATGCTTGTATTAAAAAGGAAACAGAAAATGGAAACCCTACAGATGATCAGAATTGTTTCATGTTTTCAAGAGGATAAAAAGCAGGATGTAATCAAACATTAAATTTTAATGGCTGTATTAATGAATGACACAGTATTTGTCATTTGAAATGTGTAAAACATACCGTGGAGTACATGGCCTGTGGAAGAAGCCTAAATAAGCACAAGCAAATACTTTCATCAAGTATTTGAATGAGAAGGTAAAAAGTGATCAGTTTGAACTTACTTTCTATGAAAACAAGCAATAGGAGATTGTTGTAGGAGCATTCGTAAGGGTTAAGGAAACACATCCTAAAAATGACTCATATGCCATTTTCTCCATTTTCTTTAGGAAAGACAGGCTGGGAAGGTGAGGAGGAAGGGTTGTGCTGCATGCAGAGTGGTGGCTCAAATGCACAGAGCTCTGACAGGAGATGAGCCAGTCCTCGGATGCATCCCATTTCGTCTTGCACTTTTGTGTATGTTCCATTTGCTGAAAGGCTCCATGGGGAAGAAGAGTGGATGTTATTTTTCACTTTGCGAGGCTTTGAATGGAGTTTCCCACATGATCCTTACAGCCAAGTTGGTGAGCAAGCAGGGTAAGGGAGCTGTAAGGTGGGTGGAAAAGTGCCCAGACTGCAGGGGTCAAAGGCTTCATCAGCGACCCAAGGTGCAGCTGGAGGCTGGTTATTGGTGTCAGTCACAGGGACTGAAACCAGCACTGTTCAAGGATTTCATTAATGACTGGGATGACAGGCTGGAGTGCACTCTGCATGTCATGGGCAGAAAGAAATTGCCGTGGGGAAGGTGTACTTGATATTCTGGAAGTCAGGAAGCCTTCAGAAGGACCTCAACAGGCTGGAGAAAGGAACAGGCTGAAAAGGAACATCATGACATTCAACAAAAGCAAATGTGAAGTCTTGCATCTGGGATGGAATAACCTGTGCAGCAGTCCAGGCTGGGGGCAACAAGATGGAAAGCAGCTTTCCAGAAAAAGATCTGAGGGCAGCAAGTCAGTGGTATGCCCTTGCAGCATGGAAGGCTAACCACAAACTGGGCTGTAGTAGCTAAATTGAAGGCAGAAAGTCAATGGAAGGGATTTTCCTCCTCTATTCAGCAGGTGAGAGTACACATTGAAGTACATTGCCTGATTTTGACCTCTCCAGTTCTAGACAGACAATGGCATACAGGACTGAATCCTCTCGAGGGCCAGCATGATTATTTAGGGGGCTAGAGAACAGGATGCATGTAGATGCTGAGAGAATAGGCCTCATTTGGCCCCAAGAGATGGTGGCAAAGAGGGAATTCAGTTTAACTACTGAATGGGAGGGTACAGAGAAGGTGGGCCTGACTCTTCTAGAAAGTGCACAGTGAAAGGATCAGAGTAAAAGGACACAAACTGGAACATGGGAAATTTTGACTCACTGTAAGAAAAAAACTTTTTCATCATGAGGGTAAGCAAATATTGAAAAAGGCTTTCCAGGGAAGTTGCTGAATCTCTACCACTAGAGGTGTTCAGAATTCAAGTGGTCACAGCCCTGAGAAACTTCATAAAGCTTTAATGAAGAGCTTTGAACCTGCTTTGGATAGGAAGATAGATGAGATGAATAACAATTGCTTTTTACAACTTATGGTTCTGTGATCATACAACGCTGTCTATCTACAACTTGACATATTAGGAAAATAACTGAATTTATTAATTTGGCCTGTAGTATCATCCTGCTTGTGATTTACAGGGAATTTTTCCTAGGAGAAATGCAAGATGAGCAGAGCAACAGATCCTCAGGTGAGATTACACCAAACTACTGTTGTCCTTAATCTTTATTCCAGCAAAGTGTTTACTGATGGCTTGGTCTGTAAAAGGTAAGAACGTTTTTCTGGTCAAGATCAAGCCAAATGCTTGAGAATCTTTTCCTAGTCTAAGTCTTCATAGGCTCATTGCTGCCTGTCTTCATTTCTAGTAGTAAAACCTAATAATACTTTCTTTAATTAGCTGTTTAACAAGTCAGTGTATTCACTGTTTCTTCCTCAGCTTTTATTTGCTTAGCTTACCCACAAAAGCATTGGTAGTAATTTTAAAAGGTTTACTTGCTTAAAAGGTTTGGTAGAAGAGAGTGCTACATCCAGCACTTATTGAATGTGTTGGTTTTACCCAGCATTACTTATTTATTTAGACACTTGCTGATGTACTTTAACATTTTTAAGATGAGGACAATTCTTACACAAGATGCATCCAAAACTATACAAAACACTAAGATTAACCTTAAATTCATTTCAGAGAGAAATGTAACAACCCTGAAACCTTCTGTCCTCAAATTGTCTAATCATTTTGAGGTAACTTGCATGTCTGGAATGCACTGATGATACAGATGAAGCTGTTACATACCATCTGATGTGTCTGTCTGTGGAGAATACCCCTCAGATAAGTTAAAGGTCCCATTATCGGTCCAGGATACTTCTGAGACATCTGTGTCAGACACTGACAGCTCTTTGGCAACAATTGCAGGACTAACCTACACAGAAAACAGTCCCATACATAGTATTCTTAGATTAAAAAAAAAAAAAAAAATCACACTACAGAAAGCCAATGCTTAGAGACTGAAAAAAAATCCCTCTTGTATGTCATAGCAACGTAAATCATCTCCTATTTAAGCCTTAATTGAAGAAACATGAAAATACTATACAATGCTTAGAAGTGAAGCATTCCTCTTTGTAACAACTAAAAGCTGTATTATAGTAAAGAAGCCTAGAAAAAATTCCAGTTATTCATTCTGAAAGCAATCCTACTGTAATGAGAGCACAATGTAAAGCACTACTGTAATGAAAATGAGCCTGCAAATATAAAATATGCATAATGTAACAAAATGAGTAAACTTGGACCAGAGAAACCAGTCCAATACCTACAAGACCATCAAAAATTAGCTGAACAAAAAATCATTATCCTTTACCAATTTATTGAACAATATTTAGTTATGTCGACTACAAGTTTTTATCCCATGTAATATATATTTTTGGTTTTTTCTCCCAGTACAAAACCACCTCCCAAGCAATCACTGTCAAAGTCAGGCTTTATACACTACATTGCATAATAATTTCTATTAAGATTATTTTTTAGTATCAACAGGTATTCTGATTATAACAGAAAAACCTTTGCCATACAGTCATTTAGAATACTAACAGAAAAATGAGAAATTTGAGTGTTCTTATAAGTATCTAGAAAGATTTTATACTTAATATACCTATTTGCACTGTCATTGAAAACTATTAGACAAGTGATTACAAAAATATCCGACAAATTACATAGGTTTTCTATTAATGCTTCCCTTTTTTATTTTAATTTGATAAAAATCAACTGCAATTTCACTGTTGGAAATAGAAGTAACCACCTTTCCTTTTAAATATTAATGTAATCATTCTACAGCCAATACAAAATAAACACATTCTTAGCTCAGAAGGCCAATGAAACCATTACCTTGAAGGCCAGAAGTCACAAATGCAGTAGGTTAATTAGTACAAGGCTAAAGGTGGAGACTCTGAATCACTTCTAAAGCATACTGCTTAGTTCAGGAACACAGCCTCCTGGGGAGGTCAAAGTCTTCCACAGAAGAACAGAGACAGCAATCTAGAGAGCCTCCCATTATCTATATAGATTTTAAAAGCAAGACAGGGCTGACTGAAAAAAAGTCACCTTAGGACACAGAGCTGATATGTCTAATTCACTGTCATCTTCTGTGGGTTTTGTTTTTGCTGTTTCTGAAAGAAAAAAGATAAATTTTTTATCCTACTCATGACAACGGATTTCCAGGTTCAGTGTGTGTTCTCTGTCACACAGCTTGTGTAGCACAATAACCTTCCACCTGCTGACACAGTGCATCATTTCTGTGTTATGCTACCAGGGAAACAAGCCTGACTGGGAGACTGGCTGCTTATCAAAATACACCAACTAAAGCGGGAGAAAGAATGTTATTCTGAATACATTCCAGTAGGTCTGTTTACCTGCACTGTACTTCCTTCAGGATCCTCTGTTGCTCACTAGAATGTCATCTGCCCTGGCAATAAATATCTCCCTTTTAGACTACACTGCTGGTAAAACACAATTTTCTTGATAATTGCATGTAATCTTCATTCACAATCCCCTTCTTCTACCAACACCCAGCTACCCTGCATTCACAGTCACATGCAAATATGCATACAAAGCATCCTCTGAAGTCTGTTAGAATGTTGCTCTTTATAGATAAGCAGAGATACAAATTTTGCCTACTCTGTCTGAGAATCTTTTAAACCAATACAAAATGAAAACCACAGTCATAAGGTTGGTTGCTTCTTCCTGCAACTTGCTCTTTCCTCTCTTGTGCCAACACAAGGTTTGTGAGCCCATGTAGTAAACCCAAGGGGCAATGCAAGGTAGGGAACTTGTCTGGGTTAAATTGAACTGGAGGATGAGATGCAGGAAAGAACACACCTAACCTCAACCATTTTCTCAGTGCTGGCTTATGAAATTTATTAAACTATAGTCTGATCTTTTTCTCTGCCAGGTTCATTTAAAAACTGAACAAGTAGAATAATGCATGAAAGAAAATTTCCAAGGCATTTTCCCATATTTCCAGTTACTATCACATTACATGTAAGAGAAGGGGAAAAGACACATGGTGGTTCTCCTTGGGACTAGGAATAGCACATGGTATAATGAATTGTATAATGGTTGCAAGAAATGTATGTTTTAAAGCAGACATTAAGTCTACTGATGTAGCACTAATTAAAAAAGGGTAGGCTACCTGCAAGTAGTGTGACTACTACTACAAAGGTTTAGTTACCAAAACTGGAACATACACAAAAACCAAACTAACACTATTCATACACAGATTTTCCTTGAAATAGCTTTATTGCTTAAAATCTGAAAGTTTCCAGTATTAGAAAGATTTTGGGTAAGATAGGTGAGATTTTGTTTTAAATTGATTTCTCCCCTTTCCACATAGAAACTCGGAATAATTTGTAGCTGCTATCCTGTGGCAATTCTTATATGCTTATGGAGTATTTGGAGAGGAAAACAAATTCTTTTTGCTGGAGGGAGTGAAAACAAGGCAGAACAGAGTTCAGTCTCTTACTGAAAATTCTGTTATGTACTTATTTCGAGACTCTTGAGTGAGTCTCTCTGCTGGGCAAGTTTGCCTTATCTAAATAGATAAGCCTTGCAGGCTTACAGCAAGTAGTTTTTTCCTGAAAACTTCCACGCAGTACATCTAATCACATACAAAGAGCTTGCCGTGTTTCTTTCTATGAAGTAATAATTTCTTTATTATCATACCCAGACATTTGACATACATTGTCACATACAACAGTAGCCAGGTTCAAAGAAATATCTCTACAGTTGGCTTCTCAGGACAAACCAAAATTTTGCAAGGTGAATAAAATGCTCTGCATACAGAAATATAATAATATTATACAATAATATATGGGACTGTAATTAGCTACTCACCAGATCTCTCTTTTTTCTTCTGGTTGATATATTCCACTATTCCAAAATCTAGTTTCATCAGGAAAGTCTTTATTTTGCTGCACAGTTTCTGTCCAAATTCATTGCACTTAAGGAAGGGACATAAAAAGGCACACAATACTGTGATAAAAATGAAGACAGAGAAAAAAATTGTATTGAAATATTGCTGTACAAGAAGTTACTCAGCAAAGCTTAAACAATGCATAAAATAACTACTAATTTTACATAATACAGTTAGTTTTACATAAAAATGCAGTGTGAAATGCCCATGCCAGACACTTTTAAGGAAAAATCCAGTTTTCAGGAGACATTCCTACTCATCACAGAAAATACCATTACATTCATATCAACTGACATCTTTTTTACAATCAGTAAGACACGATTTCTGGTCATTACAACATTTATCATTACCTTGACTTAGCCTGATTTTGATATCTCAACTTTACAAATGTGACTATGCAACATTGTGCCAGAATCAACACACTGAAAAAACTTGTAAGCTGACTTCCATATGATAAAAAACTATAAAAAAATTCTTCCTTATATCTCACCTAAAGTGACCCTCCTTCAGTTTAAAACCATTACCTCTTGTGATATTGCAACAAGCACTGCTCAAATGTTTGTCCCCAGCTTTCTTATAAGCTCTCTTTAGGAACTGAAGAGCCTCTCTCTAGAGTGTTGTCTTTTCCAGGCTGAACATCCCCAACTTGCTCAGCCTATCTTCATAGGAGAGGTGCTAGGGCCCTCTGATAATCTCCATGTTGTTCCTCCTTTGGACTCAACAGGTCCATGTCATTCCTATGCTGGGGACTCCCAGGACTCCAAGTGGGGTCTCATCAGAGCAGAGCAGAGGGGCAGAATCCCCTCTCTCCCCTGCTGCCCACGCTGCTTTGGATGCAGCCCAGGACATGTTTGGTTTCTGGGCTGTGAGTGCACATTGCTGGGTCATGTCCAGTCTCTCATCCCCCAACACTTTCAAGTCCTGGGCAGGGCTGCTCTGGGTCTGTTCATCCCCCAGCCTGGATTGATACCAGGGCTTATCCTGACCCAGGAGCAGCACCTTGCACTTGGTCTTGTTAAACCTCATGAGGTTCTCATTGGCCCACTTCTCGAGCTTGTTCAGGTCCCTCTGGATGGCATCCTGTCCCTCAGACTTGACAACTGCACCACAGAGATTGGTGTCTTCTGCAAACATGCAGGAGTGTGCAAACAGGTATATAAATAAATAAATAAATAAATAGTCTCTATACAAAGACCAGATAAGGAACAGTACACACATACACAAATCATGACTGGAAAAGAGACCATACTTACACAAAACATAGGAGAGGACAACTCCAGGAATGTAACTTCCCAAGACAGTGAAAAATGTACATATGCTGCAGACTAGTAGGCAAAACTGGCAAAGACATTAAAATTCACCATTAACGCTTTAACTTAAATGATTAGATCATTTTGCAAAAGAAAGATGTTGCATGCTAATGAAATCTAGAATGCAGTGCAAAACTGAAGTTTGTCTTTTAAAACTGGGAACCACTTTTAACACTTTTGGTGAAAATAAGCATCCAACAGTCCATTTTAGATCATTAGGATGCATTCCCTCTTCTACCATAAAAACATGCTATTTTTATTCATTTACTGTAAAGCTTTAATGAGCTGATGTTTATTGCTAAAATTACTAGAAATTATACCCTCATTGCGTGAAAATAGACTGGACAATTTATATGCAGGAAAAACCCAACTCACTAATTGCAATATTACAGTGCATGCTTGCTGCATGCTTACAGAAGCAAAACATCCTTCCTCCTTCTACGGCTCTGTCCCCTGTTTGTGTTACTTTGTGAAACAGTTTTCTCTCCCATGCTGGCAAGCAATCTCTTTGGCGCTTGTTGGCTGCTCTAGCACCCCTGTTAATTACAAGACTGAGCCGAATTTTCAATATAAAATTTGAGGTTTGGCCTTTGTAGTGACCGAGACATAACAGTGCATCTTTCACAACTGCACAGTGCTCAACTGATCTGTTGAAAGTTTGCAGAAATGATCCATTTGCTTTTGGAGCTGAATTGCAATAAAACGGTTAATTCTAAGAAATTTTGCACACACCATTACTGCCTAATTTGCTTCTAATTATAGCAGTAAAATAATGACATGGCTTAGAGAATGAGGTCAGGGAAAAGAAGAGAAAACATGCTAACAATATTATCTTTTCTAAACTAATATTAGGTATCTCTTAACATACAGTTACTGTCATGTTACTGCATTAATGATAGCACATTTCCTGACTTCACTATAAACTCACTTCTTTTAAATATAACGTTATTGTCCAAACATACAACTGTTCTTTATATAAATCATTCATTTTTTCTAGATAATTTTCATTCTTCTATAATTTTCATTTTTTTTTTAATCTGTATTTTCAGTCTAAACTGCAAATATTTGAGTGTGGTACTACATACTTTCTATTTGCTAATTCTGAATGGCCTGTTTTCAGGAAAGATTTTGTGGCAAAATTAAAGTGATATTAAAAGAGGAGAAAAAGCCTTGTAGTCTTCTTTTAATCTGTATTTAGCAATACAAATATAAAAATGTAATATATTATTATCATAATATACATTTATGTTATTTATATTTCTCCTTGGAAAAAAAGACCTGCTTCACTTTTGACTAGAACTAAATAATGATATTCTTCCAACTTGGAGGGAAAAAAAGCCTTACTCTTGTTTGCCTCTTCATGAACTGGGTTCTCCAGCTCAGTCCTTCCAGTAAAAAAAAAGGGAAAATCACCAACTATTAGTGTATAGAAACAAAATTGCTACAATAAAGTATGAGGAACTGTCTTCACGCAGCTATTCCTGAAAACTAGTTATTTAAGAAAAAAACTCATGTTTATGTTTAGGAACATGCCTATTTACTTCTTTACTTTTAAAGTTTTTAATAAATTGCAGTGTTTTAAATTTCCTTTAAAAAGTCAATGGAATAACTGATGAAGTTCCAACAGCTGTAAGGGGATGGACTGTATTGCTATGAACTTTACTGTGAACAGCTTTTCTCACTGACTACCTACCCGTATTCTTCCCAGCAAAACAAAAGTTAGCAGAAACTCATGACTGAATGTGTCAGAATGTACATCTTCTGGGTTTCTTTTGCTTGTTCACTTGATTTTTTTTTTCTAAATCTATCTCATCTTTTTATTAAATTATATAGAACTGTTAATCTCACTGGGGAGTGCTTACCTTGCCAGGGTTTTGTTCCTTAAAGTGGGACATTTCTTGAAGAAACACCAATAAATTCATCAGTGTTTCTGAAATGCACTGATTTATTCTGGGTCTGTAGTCTTGACTGGAATCGGTGACTTTCCAGCTGAGTAAAACAAACAAAAATACCCAACTTTGTTTACAGCTCTTATGGAAGTTGAAACTTGTTGAAAGCATCATGTAAAGCCTTAGCCTCTGGCTAACATCCAATGGCTGTTGCTATGCTACAGTCACCTGTGCTTATTTCTTCATATTTTATACTGAGCTAATTCATCTTTTTGACTAAAAAAAAAATTAATCCATTCAGTAGTAGCAGTCCATACAAAAATTACTGCTTATTCATTCTGGTCATATGAAGACATTGAGTTCAAGGCACAGTTGTCATCTAAATCAAGCAACTGACCCCTAACTTGTTTTTTAAGGTTATTTTTTCTTTAAAAAACATACCACTGTACTTTTCATTGCCACAAGACGGCCACACATATTAATACATTTCATTTTATGCATATAATTGTGGTGCTTTTTCTTTTCTATTTTCTATCTTGTTCTACAAACTATGATGATGAAATTGCTACCCAGCCTAGAAAAAAAAATTGCTCTTGAAGTATTGTGGTTTACATTCATTTTCCTACTGAATTTTAGTTTTTCTATTCTATTGAAAGGACTGTTTCTAAAGCTTATCTTATGACTGTTCAGTACTTTTAATAAAATAACAACCCCCCAAAAAAACCTGTACAAAAGAATTTTTGGAAAACCATGGGATAGCTTATGTGTCTATCACATTTGGGACTGATCAGTTTATCCAATGTTGAGCTTAAATGGTCACATCATATACCTTTGTGGGGTAAACACAGCATCTACAACAAAGCTGTTTTAGGAAACAACAAATAATAATAAAAACATACACAGGCCAGTCAATGTCAAGTCAAACTGGTACAAAGAAGGGACGAACCACCGTGCAAACACTGAGAAGCTGAAGTACATTCTACACCAGCTTTATTGAGCTACTTTTTTGCATAATGCACTGCCGAGTACACACAGCTTTGACCACAAGGGACTACAAGCCAGCCATAAGCAACTCTGGTCATTTCACTGAGATATATAACCCATTACATGTCTAATCCATCACTGCATTAATAGTAAACATTTTGTCACAGATAGATTGAATTACAACATAAATACAAATCTACAGTGTGAAAAAATGACTGTACACAGGTCAGTGCACAGCCATAAGGGGACAGACACACAGACGGTCAGAAGAAACTCCCGACTTCTGTCAGCTACACGCGGTCTTCACAGCCTCGTTTTTGTAAAAAAGCACAGTTTCGGTCAAAAATGCCCCGCGGAGACCCTTCCCTGCCTCCCGGCTGTCCTCGTTCGCCACGAGGTGGTGGCACAGCCGCGCGGGGACCAGCCAGGGACAGGAGGGGCGCGGGGGACACGGCGGGCACACGGGCACAGTGCCCGCGGCACCGAGACCTGCATGAACAGCGGCTCCAGCCACGGGGTAAGACTCGTTATAGTCCAAACCCCCAAACTGGTGCCCTATTCCTGACTGCATTGTAGTATTTATGGTGTTGCAGTGGTGTGATTTCGTCTTACATTACAAAATAGTCAGGGCGAGGTTTTTTTCCTCCCCTTTGAGGAAAAAAAAAACCAAAACAACCCAATGAACTATTTAAAACAGCACACCTGAAAAGCATAGAATAAGAGCCCAGTGTCTTGGACTAGGTGACTTTTGCAATTTCCCAAGGCACTGAACACAGATATTTGCCCGTGACAGAGGATGCAAAGAAAACCACAACATAACTCACAGAGATCACTGCAGGAATCCAGCTGGAGGGATGAGCAATGTTACACAGAACTTTCTGTCTGCATCCCACCCACATCAGATATTTCAATTTCCATCATCTCAAGTAATTAGCAGCTTCAGAAAAGTATTATACAAGACTTTTGGCCTACAGGAACTGCAATTTTTATGGATAGGCTACTCCTCCTAAGGAAACACTGCTTCCATCTTCTGTAAACCATTCTACATCATTAATAATAAGTATTTTAAGAGCTGCCCATTTATTCCAGTACTGAAAACTGCTATTAAGACAGTGCTCTGAATAACAAAATCCTTTCATAGACTTTTACTCCTACACTTTATTTAAAATTGTTGACAATCAAAGTACAACTTTGTGTGAGCATAAAGCAAAAATGAAAAGGCCTGATGCCTGCTATCAGAGTAGAGCTTTGAAATACCTAGGACAACTGTAGATACTCACTTTAATAATTTTAAACTAATAGCAAAAACAGAGGGGGGAAAGACGAAAGCATAAAGTACAGTAAAAATGCAAACTTTCATATATGCTAACCACTAATATAAAGACAATATAGATTGGAGAGAAGGAGCTATAACAAGGCACAATGGGATAACTAGTAACAATTTAAAAAAATGTAAATTATTAAGACAAAGTGCACATTTGCAGGGAAAGTTCTCTGTAGTTGCCTCGCTTGGTGATAGAGATGCTTTCTTTAGCCAAGTTGTTGAAAGCATGAGCTGCAGTGCAGATAAAATATATTGCTATATGCTTTTGCCCTGTGGTCCACATGTGGTGCACAGACAAGAGGACAAAAAAGAGTAGTGGAGGGTACAGGTGAAATTTGCTTCAAAACTTGGCAAACCCACTACTGAGCTCCACAAGAGTACTTGGCAGTTGCTTCTAGGCCACAAAAAATCTGATGACACCTTTATCAGTTCTACAATAGCTACATTTTCTATTTTGCAAGGAACACCAGAGACTATTTTGAAGCCTTATGCTAATCTTAGGCAATTAGAGGTGTAAGAAAGTCAGCTTGCTGATCTTCATTGTGACCACCAGATGCACATGCTGCCTCTTCTTGTTCACACCTCCCAAAAACTACCAGCCTTGGTGATGTCTTTCTGTCTTTTTACCCTGAGCCAACTTAAATACCAGTGTTACCCACAGTCAAAAAGGTTAGAACAAGGGGGAAGCAACAGATCCTGGTGAAGGGGGAGTGAGAAAGAAAGGAGGTACATTATATAGTTGTATGTACAACACATAATGTATGTACACAAATACAGAGAGGTTATGTCATGGCCCTGTAAAAACAAATGATAACTATTAAGCTTGCATTAGATCAAAAGGAAACAGGCACACAATGATGCATACTCCAGAGAAATTAATTTTCCAGTGGTCACATTTAAAGATAAAAAGGGAAGAAGTGATGTAGATAATGAATGTGGAGTGCCTGACTATGACATAAGTCAACCAAGAATATAAATCTATTTCAGCATAATACTCACAGTACCTTAATACATTACTTAAATGTGAACCCTATACTTCCTGCCAAAACAGCTTTGGGGACTGCTGTCTGGGACTGCTGCTTTGGGGATAAGCAGCCAACTCTTGAATACTTTCAAAAGCTTTTATGGATCATTTAGAAAGAATAACATTTTATGCTCCCATCACTTATCCTTAGTTTGATATACAATGCTACACTTCCATTCTAAAACTTCCATCAATAAGGTTGAGAGTGTTCAGAAAAAATAAATTACTCACATCCTTCTGACTGCCTATTGCATCATTTCTATAACTGAGCAAATATATAAACTGTTGCCTAGTAATTGTAAAAAAACCATACCCAAAACACTCTACCACCCAGACGCTTCCACTGATCACAGTCACAAACCCTGGCCAGAAGAGTCAGTGGCATTACGTTCGCTAAAAATGACTGATGGTGTCATGTTCCCATCTCGTAGCTAGACATCTGTTCAAGCAAAGCCCCATCACATTTCTCTCAGAAAGGTCAGCAGATCTCATGTTACTGCTTTAAAGATCTCTTCGTGATGTGCTGGATTTTTTAAATTATGCGTACGCAGTTTGCTATGTATCTTCATGCAGACACGCTACTCAGAACTGCAGCAGTGACAAGAGAACACCATGATGCGGTGCATTGGAAGGACTGCACCCACATAAACACAGAGTTAGTAATTACAGAGCTTCTAAACCCTCTTGATTTCCCAACTGCAACCACACACATTTGAAGCTTGTGCACTCTGTAATTCTCAGGGTTACTTAGAATGTGGTAGTCAAGGTGGAAGAACCAAAAGCCACATTCCCAAAGATATGTAAATCAAAATATAGGTAATATAGCTATTTGGCAGTTTGTCTGTTTGGTAGTTTTAAAAAAGATAATATATAGAACTTATAGAATGGTGCAACTGTAAGGGATCTGGATATCACAGGACAAACAGGCAACTAGGAGCTCATAATGAAACTTATGAACAAATTAAATCCAGCACGTAAACAGTTAGCAAACCCCAATCAAGCAGGTCTACCTTTTGAGAGCTTTCACAGATTTCTGCTGTAAGAAGGAAGTCACACAGTGCAGATGGGAGTGATTATAATGATACAGTTTTTCTCTGAAGCAAACATTTTATACCTGAAGACCTATACAAAAAATAGTAGGTTTTTCTAAATTATCAAGGTACAGAGATAAGGGATTTAAAATAGTATCTAGACTAAAAAGGTTTGAGTAGTGGTGGGAGTTGTTTGTTTGTTTGTTTTGGGTTTTTTTAACATGGAAATTTCAGGAGGGCATATACTGAAAATGAAAATAAACACCCCTTTCTCTTTCCAAAATATAAAATGGTGTTAAAATGAAATTTTACAGTTGAGTATATTAAAGTACCAACAGCAAAACCTCTAAAAGCTACTATTGAACTGTGGTGAAACACAATGCACTATTGATTAGCCTTATAGACACACAATGTAACACATTTGTGAATGCTATGTGCACTATGTGGAAAGACAGAATGGCCAGCACTACTAAACTCACAGCACGGCGTCCTAATGACCTATGTGGCTAATTTTAAAGGTGACTGTGTAGAACTGGGCTCTATCCTGTGCCACTTTTGGATCCTATACAATGGTTAAGTATACTAAAATAATTGTATTTGTGTCATGTGGCCATGACCAAGTCAACAACACCTGCAATTTAAATGAATCACTGGGACACCATGTAAAATCATCCTTGCATCAGAGACTTCCACAAAAGAAAAGGCAAAACCAGGAAGCATCTACAAATATACTCCAGGGAGAATTTTTATTCCACAGCCTTTTTGCTCCAAATATGACAAATATTTCCTGACAGAATTCTCTTCAGCTTGTAGAAGATATGCACCCTCTTTCCCATTGCTAATCCACAGGTGCTGCACAGATTTAGGGTCACTAACTGATGTTAGTAGTGTGTATGTAGTACTGTCGCTAACATCCTTTAACTAATCACATTTGATCATCCCTTCAATGTTGAAGCTTTGGCACCCTTGGAATCCCTAGGATATAGAGACAGATCTTGTTTTTCAGTTGAAGCTGGAGAATGTAGTTATCAGCCCTAAAGAGTAGCTAACATTTCCCAATCCATAAATCTCCTTTAATTATCATACCTACAGTAGTTCAAATACATTGTTTATAAGGACTAAATTAATTGTGTTAATACTGTGTAACATTTCCTTTTCAAACTCTTAAAGTGTTTTCTTTCCAGCCTCATCTATCTCCATCTGACACTTCAATTTTGTGTTTTTTATTACAAGTGCGTCAGTCTAATTTGCTGTTCCTGTTTTGGTCTTTTTCCAAGGGAAAATGTGGAATAAAAAGCTGAAAAAATATCTTATTTCGCAGCTTTCCCCTTTTCATTTCCTGACCAAGATGATTTTTTTTGTAATATTACTGTACAAGAAATATGTTTAAATCATCAGCATTTGATGAGGCTGGATGTGCCTTTCTCAATGGACTGCATAGCAGACTGGTGGGGCCATGTGACAGATAAGCAACCTTTCATCCCTGACTCTATATACTCCTTCCATAGAGTGTAAAACTAAAGCCATAATTATATTTTCTTCTCTTCAACTGGCACGGGAACATTTTACCACTGGTATCATGCTAAACAATATCAATCCAATAAATTAAGGTAGTTTTTTGCTTATATTTCTAGTCGAGAACAAAGCGTTCTGAAAATGAAAGCAAACTTATTCTTATAAAAATACACTGAAGTGTTCTGCACAGAGATAGGGGAATTCATCTTGTCCAACAGATTGCTTAGACAAAAAAAAATGACCCATTACTAACAAGATTTTATTTTGGAGGGCATGTGTTCATCTCTTCTATTCAGGTATAATACATCAGTTGTCTTGTGAAGTCTTAATAAGACGTAATTGTATTTCTTCTGCTGACCAAACATGAACTGGTTAATTCCAGCTTTTTTTGAAGGTGATTCCAGTATACAAGTTCCTCAATACAGCAGACAGCATTAAATGTTGTCACTTTTTGCTGAATGGCCTGTTAAGACAAACAAAATATACTCCAGCTAAATTTGGGCATTTCATTGTTGAGCTCCTCTCAGCAGACTCTGGTGAGCAGACTGGTAGGTCAGCTCTCACAGGAAACCCTTCCTCTGACCTGTACTACTCCTGCCCAGCTCCCCTGAGGAGAACACCAGCTACTACTGCAGTTCGAGGTCATGCAAAGCATGATCTGACAGTCACGTGCCATTAGTCCAAATTCATGACTCAGTCATTAAGATTTTTTAAAATATCTCTTTACATGAAAACGGAGTGTTTCAGTGCCATGTAAATACTATTATTGACTTGCTTTCTGTTGAGCAAAGACCATAATGCTATTTACTACATGCTGCTGTTCTTTTACCAAGATGGTCCAAGGGCTGGGATCTTTCAGGTCAGGTTCCCATTTGCAACTGTTATAAACATAAAAGAAATATTTTTGTTCAAAAAAGTAAGGAAACTCCTTGCTAAGCAACAAGATCATAAAGTTCCATTTGCAGAACTTTAAACAGATCTGCCCAGATCTGTTGGAAGCAATTCTTTTAGAATTATTTTTCTCTTGCAAAGAAAATTCTTTAGTACTTTTTCACAAAATCAATTTATTTTCCTCCTTCACAGCCTCCACATTCTTCAGCTGGGATATTCCTAGGTCAAGGCCTTTCAAAGTCAGACAGCTAGGAAGTGCAGAACAGCTGCACAAAAAAAAAAATAAGGAAAACTGTATTTTCAAGTGCCAAAGAATATTTTTTTACATTACTTTCTGTGTTACCTAACCGGATGACTTCTGTGCACAACTTCATTTTGACTCTTTTTTCCATGGGTTTTAGTGTAATTTGTATAAATAGGTTATCACTTACTACTCTGATGCATAACTGAGAGTTCCTGAAGCTGTGTTTCCACCACTTCAGGACTGATACTCAAGTGTCTTTTACACATTCTTGACTATCATTAGACTCCTCACAAATTTTCAGTTAAAAAAAAAAAAAAAAATAAATATATATATACTGTCTTC
>VXBB01016559.1:72210-117093 GCA_013399915.1 Illadopsis cleaveri
AAAGAATTATTGAGGGGAAAGATTTCCTTATGTGAAATTGTTTTCAATCCTCTACCTGTGGCCACGTGTTTCCTCACTGTTCTTCATCTGTTACCACCCATGATCATGTGCCAAAACAAAACAGAAGATATGAGTGGGTATCTGCCCCTCATAACACTTTGCTTTTTGGCTAGCCTTACTAAGAAGTATTTTTGTATCTGTTCCTTTGCTTATTTTTCATTTTCATTTGCAGTATGACTAACACAGTATTGACCAATGCCACATATTTAACTATGATGTAACAATGTTCATGAAATACACTTGTAACACAGTATTACATATTTTCTGAAGTAGGATGTGAACTTGAGAGAGAGGATGTAAGAAGTATTTGCATCTGAGAAGGGCCTACAAGGAGGGCAGTGCACTGAAACCAATCAGGGATCAAAGCTCATTCTGCACCTTCCACAAAAATACTACTGCTCTCCTTTTAAATGCATTCAAGCTGAAGCTTTGATTCAGTATTCCCTTAAAATCACACTATTATCTGTACATTTACATTATAATTTCTTCCTTTGCAATTTTAAGATTAATTGCTCCTGTATAGCTCCCATAGCTCCTCCTTCTATTCCCTCTTGTTTAATTTGGACCAAAATACTCTGACCTCTACCAAACCTCATTAGCACTTCTTTAGCACTGTTCTCCAGTTATGTCCTATTTGTTATGACCAAGACAAAAAGGGAAATTAATTTTAGGAAAAAAAAATTGGAACCTTTTGATTAAACTATTTTCTCAAACTTTTTTGCTCAATAGCAAAGACACAAAAGGATGAGGGATGAGCATCAGGGCTAGTTAATTTAATGGTAGCCTCAAAAATGATAAATGGGCAGAGAAGGCTCTGTTATGTTTTTTCAGGTTACTGCTTTAGAAAAGCTGATCTTTCTTCTTCCAAAACAAAAACTCCCAACTTTGATAGAAAAAGAGGTTTTAGAGTCTTAGGCCTTCTGTTTAGCTGCCAAAGTTTGCTGCAAGCCTTTATAGAGAAAGAATTGTGAACAAAATAAATTAGATATTATTACAAAGCTGAATTTTTTTTAAGGGGACACACATATTTCCGTTCTTCTTTATTGAAAAACAATTGAACAAAGTGGAGACCTCACCAAATATCTTTTAAAGAATAGCAATTAACACTTTGGTAGTTATCAGTAATGAGTCAGCATTTCCTTAAGAGAAGCAAAAATGCTACCTGCAACTGCAATTAACTCTAATCTATGTCATATATGTATATATAGGGCACAACCCAGATATCCCTGCAAACGGAAATGTGTAGGTGACCCCACCCCTGCAGAGACCCAATTGCCCCTGGGGATCCATCCACCCACACTCATCCAGTTAGGGGACTGTGCTTGAACGTGCTGCTCTACAGCAGACAACCAGAACTATCTCCTGTACTTCATCTCACAACACACTGACAAACATACTGGAAAAAACATTCACATACATGTTCAGATTTAAATTTAACTACAAGAAACCAAACCCAAAGCCATAAAGAAATGCCCAATTCTGATCCCTGTATTTGCTTAATTTCTTAGATTTGCCTCTGCGTTCCGGCATTTTGTTCAATAACTTCCAAAAAAAAAAAAAAAAAAAGCATCTATTTCTACATACACGACAAAGACTCTTTTTACAACATCAAATATTTCATTCACACCATTTTAGAGCCAGCATTTTGATTAGCATCAAGACTCTGGAAAAACCATGTGGACTTCAAGAAATCTAGATTATAAATTCTGTCATAGCCAAACATCAGTAACATCTACTTTTCAAATACCTATTTTAAAAACTATTTGGCTAAATTTAATTATGGCATTTATTTCATAGGAATGTGCTGGATCATATTTGAGAAAACAGTATTTTAAAATTGTTGTCAAGTTTTGGATCCAATTTTTTTTTTTTTCCTGACTGTTGGTTTTGTCGGCTAATTAAAATAAAAGCTGAACTTCAGAAAGGCAGGCATACCTCAAAGGGACACAGTGCCCTATCTCACAGAAATGAGTTAGTGTTCTGTCAGTAGCATGGCTCCAACTAAACTATTTCCATGCCTGATATATTGAGGCTTTGAAAGAAAAAGTGACCAGGTAGAAACCACATAGTATTTTCTTCCCTTCAGCTTCAGTTTAAGAAGTCCCTCAGAGCTGTCCCATTTACCCTCTGTCAGACACTAAGACTCACACATCCCTCCTGAGAAGGTCTGCATTAGAGGCAGAGCCCTCAAGAAGCAAAAGATCGGTTACAACGCAGAGAAAACTGATCTCAGGCTGAGCACTCAGGAGCACACACAGATTAATTACATGAAGCCTCAGTCCTTGTTGCACTGCATGGGAGGGCCAGCACAAGCAAAGTACAGTACCTGTCATCTTGTCCCAGATCCTCACTGTCTGGCATTTCAGAGGTAAAAGGGAATTCTCAGTCTCTCTCTACCAGTCTAGATAATCCAGGCAATGGTCTTCTAGTCTGTTTTGTGTTTTAGGAGGTACCAGCCGGGCACCTGTGCTGCTCGCTCCCAGGAAGAATGCTCCTTGCTCAGAGAGCAAATGTTTACAAGACATCCTAAGTGCTGCTGGTCCTGAATGAAGTTCAGAGCAGTCGGCTTTGATTGGCCGTGGCTATAAATAAACAAGTCGTGACTCACCTCACACACTATGACGGGGTGTTTAGTAGCAAGCACAGTCAAAAGCCAAACAATTTGTTTTCCTTCTGGTTATGTGAGGGAGAATCACCACCCACTTAGTACTTTTATTTTTCTGCTTCTACTGGAAATCTTCCTCAATATCTCCCATTTTTCTCAAGGTGTAAGCAGCAACAGAAATGATAAGCTAAATCACTCAAACTTTAATAAAGTGACAGGCTTGAAATTACGAGAGCAAAGAGTTTACTCTTAAAACTGTAAACTATGAAAAAATCCTTTTTTTTCCTCCCAGCAAAGCACCAGTCACAAACTGTAAGAAGACGCCAAATTACTTTCCAATTACTAAATTCACAGATGAAAAAAAATCCACAAAAAATTAGTAATTCTTTTAAATAAGGAATTGGAAGACAAGTTGTCAATAATGATTAATTGCATTGCTTGTAAGTTCTGATTCCAATCTCGTCTGCCACAACTAATCTTAGATAGGAATGCCAGAACACTGTCCTGAAAGAGTCCTCAAAACCTGAAGTATGCTGGCAGGAGGAAGCTTTCTGCCAAAATACTTTGATTGCTTCTGTGATGATGAATTGAATATGGATTTCCTCCTATGGCATTTCCTCCTATTACTGCATGCATGACAAGGATTCTGTCACTCCAGCTACACCAGCTATGTCTCTACTAATTTTCAACACCCCTGCAACCTTATCTGTGCTGGTGAAGCTTTGTCACACAGTCCAAGACTCCAAGGATCCCATATGTCCATCGGCTCAGCACTGCTCCTTCACACAGCTTCCTTCCTTCCTTGAACAGGTTGACCTGTTCTTCTTATTATATTTTCAAATCCACATTACATCCAGATATCTTCACATAAATCTCTTTTTCTAGGAAGGAACCCAGCAAGATTTACACCTGCCAGTCCTGCATGAGACAGTAAGAATTGTCCTGTGGATGTCACATGTAAAAATAAATTAAAAAAAAAAAAAAAAAAGCTAAGCTGGCAAAAAGGTATGTCATGTATCTTTGATTTACTAAGCTATATATGGTGCATTGTGATTAATACATAATTTCTCAAAAGCTGCTTTACTTTTATCTTAACTTTTAACTTCTTTCTACCCTTTCTTCTTTTTTTCAACTAAATTTCTTCAAAAGGACTAGTAAGATCTAAAAACACAAGAGTAAAGTTCTCTGACTAAATTATGCAATGCAATATATAAATAAGCATTAAGAAATGTCCTGCCTACAACTGAAACTTTCCATGGTCACCGATACCTGCATATTCCAATGTAATAATTTCTCTTTTCTTTTTCTTTTTCTTTTCTTTTCTTTTCTTTTCTTTTCTTTTCTTTTCTTTTCTTTTCTTTTCTTTTCTTTTCTTTTCTTTTCTTTTTTCTTTTTCCTTTCCTTTCCTTTCTTCTGATAGTTATAGATGAAATAATTAAGAGTTGAATTTCTTCAAGCTTACACTGAAGCTGCTAAATTCAGAAATCTTAATTAATGAAACAACTCTGTGTAACAGTTTCACCTTAAGATCAAAGTTGTGATGTCTTCTAATTAGGAAATGAAGCAAAGGAAATAACTGAAATCTGCAAACACGTAGGAGAATCATTCAAAATTGAAATGTAGCATCAAAAATGAAAGCAAATAAAACTGAACTCCTTATACAACTTGGGCTGCTTTAGTTTCCATGCACTGCAATATACTCTTACACAACCACATACATTTACTATGTCAAATGCCTTTTTATGAAATATTCCATTTTAATGCATTTGATGATCACACTCAGAAGATGAAAAGCTTTCAGTATCGTGTATCCCTGTATTTCAGCCTTGGAACTTGATGTGCTCTAAACACTTCAAGTGCAGCTTTGGACTTATTTTTTGGTCACACTCTGCACACAGAGCTTATTGCTACAGCAGAAAAACTGTTTACTTTTACAATTCCTTATAACTCTTCCGAGCCCTCACTGAGGCAAGGAAGATAATATCACCTTTATTTTTTCATAAGGAAGATCTGGAAAGATTAGGTTCAACAATCTAAAATGTCAAGGACCTGTTAGAGCATTTATAAAACACTTCGATACTCAAAGACTAGTTTCTAATGGTATCACTGCTTGTCACTTTTGAAAATCATATTGAGAACAGCATGAGTGCATAATTAGTGGAACTGCAATCACACTGAAGTATTTTGCTTGGTATCACAAGGAAGACTATCTAGAAAAATCATCTCATTTTTTTGATCATTCTATATTTTTCTGCACCCAAGGGAGTCAGAATTTCTGTTGATTTCCTGAGCTGCTTCACCGGCCAGCTGTTGCTCAGGTTCAACATAAGATGAAGTCTTGGTGCCTCTGATGTTTCGTGGGTCTGAACCTCAGGCTGGAATGTGTTAGTTAGAAGGCATGGAAAGAAGGAGAGAACTCTTGGCGTGGGTTGGAAAGGTTTTATTCCAGGGAAAATCCTCAGCCAGAGTGACATGCCAGAGTTCTCCATGCCAGAGTGAGGGTCTGGGGCACAAACAGCCCATTATATATCAGGGGCGTGTCCCAGGTAAGGGGGAGGCTTGAAACCAATCTCAGTTGAGGGGGGGAGTGACCAAGAACAGGGGACAATGGGCAGAGCCATCTAAGGAGAGAAAGTGGAGAGGAGAGCATTATACTTTGCTGAGTCACCTTGGGGTCTTTCTAGAACTCTTGAGGCCTAGGGTGTGGTTAACAGTGTGATTGACAGGATTTGTCTCAGGGAAAGACCACAGGAATTGGGGATGAGGAGTTACAGGGCTGAACCATTACAAGACAGATAACAAAGAAACATAACAACTTTAGAAAACACGAATTTTGCACCACAACAAATTTCAACTGGCCCATCTGGAGGTTTCCAGCAGATCAGATTCCAGATTATTTCACAGTGGCATGAGATGGAATGACCTCTCCAAGAACACTTGGGTGGAACTGCGGGAGGTGAACAGAAGTACTGTACTGTACTGAATCAGGCCAAAGGGCTTTGGCATCTTCTACTGTGTCCAAAAGGAACAGCCAAGGAAAAAATACATTGCTGCCTTGTACAGACAGTCTTCCAGACTCCAGCTTGTGGAGATTTGAGCCAGCATTGATGCCTATTTTTTAGCTGAGTGGATTTCCATCCTGTGATAACACCTATAACATCTTGTGGCCAGGGCATCTGCAGCTGAACTGCATACTGTTTGGGAACAAAAAACGAGCCAACCCCCACCCAATATTGTTTGCTCTGATCTAGCCACCTCAACTAGTTTCCCAGAAGTCTTATACTGGAATTGGCAGATGACAGTTAACTCTCTTTAACTTTTCACAGTGATTTATTGTTTTTGCAGACCATTATAGTTTGGGCTTTTTTTGATAGGACTGCAAAATTGAAAGATGAAGCTGTTTAGCAGCATTTTTTACCATCGCTAAAAATCAGTTTTAAACTTTTCCAGTATGGAAAACTCAAAGTGACTAGAAATGACAGAAATAGAAAGGAAAGTCTTTTCCTACCCATGTTGTTTTTCAAGGTGTTTCTTATCTCCTTGCTTAGTTGCAGCTAAGCACTGCATTAACTGCACTGGAATTGAGTCACTCTTCTCTGTCCTTCTAAGTTCTTTCTCACTATTTTTAAGGCCTTAATTCACATGACTAATCCGTGCTTCTCTGAGCAACTTTTCTGCCTGAGCTGCTACGTTCCAGCCTTGCTGTGTCTCTCTCACTTCTTGCAGCATTTTTGGAAATTTTCCCTCCTCTTAGCTCTTTTGGTTCTTCAACAGAAAGAACAACCCTTTCCACCTTACGGTGAATTCCTCCCCCATATGCTACTACTTCTGAAAGGAACATGGAAGCCCTTGGTTTTGTAATCAAGAGGAAGAAGATTCTATCTACAATGTCCTCCTCTTGGTCAGCTCATTCAGCTTTAAAAGCCCTATTTTGCTCACCTGTATCATATGTGTAAAGCTCTTGCATGCCCTCAAACATCCTCGCTATTCTTTTGCGAATTCTTCCTGTGTTTACCATAACCAATTTAAGGTAGGAGAGACCAGAAATGTAGTTATTCCCAGTGGGAGCATACTATTATTTACACATTTTGACCTCTTTTCTAAGTTGTTCCTCATGCTCTGTTGGCTGTCATTACCACATTTTTACACAGGGCTTTCCAGAGTACCTGATCTTCTTTATGTTATCCAAATAACTTTAGGAATAAATTCTTCTTACTTCTGCTTCTCTCCATTATCCTATTTTCAACTATGCTGACCTCTTCTAGACCTTTCTGAAAACTTCCTTGAGAGCTGTTGAGTAACAACAGCTCTTTACTGTCAGGTATGAAGACACCCCAAAAAATGTACTGGCATGCAGATCAGATGCCAGTCTGACATATTGCTTGATCAAGGAATCTTACCAGTTCTGCTCTTGCTAAGTACAGACTTGGACTGAAAATGTATCATAATTATCAAATAAATGGCCTCTTCCCCAAACAGTATGGACATCTATGTAAAATTTTTCTTTTACAGGCAGGCACCAAAGACTGCAGAAGTCTTCAGCAAAAGAAGGGAAATAAAAGCTATGTTCTGGCCATTGAGACAAGGAAGCAGCCTCATTGAAAAGCTAAAAGGATTGGAAATAGTGTCACATACACTGTTTTACACAGTCAGATAGATACCGACGATGCTCAAGGGTTTTAGGAGGTAAGTGGTATGTATCACCCAGGCTGCAAGCTTTCAAAGATTTCCATTAATCAGCCTGTAATATGCTTTAGCTGGACAACCAACTCCAGAACTACTCACAACCACTGCCGCCTTCTGTGTCTCTCCTCACCTAAAAGGAAACACAGTGATTTCAATGTATAACTCTGTTCTAATTACTCAGCTATAAATGAGTCTCACTTCCAATAATGTGAATGAAAAAATAATGAACTCCCTATTGTATACTTAAAGACACCCTAAAAACCCTCGACTGACATTAAAAAAAAAAAGGATAATAAAAATAATATCCCACTCCCAAAAGAACATCTAGTTTAGTTTGCATTTCCAGAATGAATGGAAAAATCTAACATTTTACTTTAGGTAGAGTTTGTACTGATGCTATCTTCAGCAAAAGCATGGGTTTAAAAATTACCATCATTGTCAAAGACATGTTTAGGATGAAAATTAATGTGAAATGACTTTTAATGCTATTGAAAAAAAATCGTATTATTAACGTACATGAAGTCCCCCAAAATGGGCTATTTTTCCTCTTTTTCAATATGGGACACTGAATAAAATGATCACATTTGTGTGAGTGTATGCAGGCATGCATACATTTATATGTTTATAAGCACACACATATGAAAGTATATGTTTTACCATATTTTCAACCAAAATTTGCTGAAAGTTTCCTGTCCTGATTCTTTCTATGTAAAGCTGACTTCAAAGTGCAAATACGTATTATATCTACTTAATGTCTCTTTGATATCTCTTCATACACTGTTAAATATACAGAGGAGGCTGGTTTTAAAAGAGAGGAAAGCCTTTCATTCAAGCATAAATGAAAAAATCCTCAAACTGTACCTGCTGAACACGCTCAGTTCTTTGCTAGGGTATTACACCAGCTGTAACCACAAGCAGTAAGCAGTGTGCTAAAAAAGATTACACACAAAACAATCTGATATTTAGCTGTACCAAGTTTCAGGATTGAAAAAAAGTAAAAAGAAAAAAATAAAATCTTTCAACAGTCAAAGACCAATGAAAGCAAAAAAGTAAAGGAAAAAATTGCTCAAGAAATTTTTTCTTTCTTCATGGAATCTACATATTATGTAGGATTCTTGTTTGTGCCTGGATGAAATAATTAATTGTTAAACATTTTTAAGATCACAAGCTGCATTTTCAAAAAACCCACCCGAAACAAACAGCATTCCGTTTTGACAAAAAAAGTAATGCAACATTCAGAAAGCTAAACAAGATACCACATGCAAGAAATATTCACTGGGCAGAACAAAGCACATGAATATGTATTTTTAGAGAGTCATAAAAAATCGAGTATGAAGGCAAACTGACTATCAACAGACACCAAAACCTGATTTGTATCAGCAACAATGAATTGTCACTATGAGGTTTTAGTGTTTCTCACAAAGCACGCATAATAATGCTCCCTGGTGCATGGCAGTATTTCCAATTTTCAAACACAAGCAGATAGAGGAGTTAAAGGAAGTAAGAGACACTTCAACTGCAGTTTTAAAAGCAGATTATTACATTTTAGTCACATGAAGTTAACAAATCTTGCTCTTTACAAATATCACAGATCATGCTGGATTTGTGTGACAAACAGAGAGAAGCTGGAGACAGGAAGGTAGATCTTACCACTAAGGGTGAAAATCTCAACTGCTCTGTGACTTTTTGGCCATGGAATCTTGTTAAACAGCTATAAAAGAAACAAATATTTGGAGGAAAAAAAAAAAAAAAAAGACTAAACAAAAAAACCCAAACCCACCTAGCAATGATCTGAACCATTTCTAAAGATAACAATATTTTTTCAAAATGTTCAAGAAACTTTTTATATATTGTTTCATTAAATTATTTGATTTATTATACTACATTTCTACAAAGGCACTAGCTCATCTCATGAGGTGTAATTCAGTCAAGTCACATTAAAATGCATTTTTGTTCCCTAGGCATACATGCTACTCAAGATTCTGAAACCTGTCCATCTCCCTTGTCTCTTGGTTTGTAGCACTCTGAATTTGTTTCCTCTCAGCAGTTGTTTTCTTTTCGTACTGGCAAAAAGATGAATTATATGAAAGGCAGACCATACAGCAAGATACTCAGACCACATACTGAGAGCATCTATGTCTAAAACATGTTGCTGGTATGCTCACAGTTTGCTTAGATGACCCACCATTACTTCAATGCTGCAATCATCTTATGAACATGAGGACAGAAGCCAGTTTTCCACCTAATCATATAATTTCTTCTTTGGTACAGCATAAGAAAATCTCTCCAGAGAGGGATTAGTGCAATTGCAAACCATAACCAGATCCAGGTCCAGGTCACCAGTTCTGAATTAGACCTTAGAAGCTTAAGGATGAATAACTACAGGACTTTAAGTGCATTATAATGTAAGCACAGCACATAGTTATATATCATTCATCATTTTCACTGACACCAACCCTATTCTTCCATCCCAGCACAAAGAGCCAAAGTTTTGATTAATATTCAGAATTTCTAGCCAAACGTTTTCATAGTAGGTATGATTCATTTTGATTCCTTAAGCTCCACAGCCTTTTTCAATGCCTGTGTAGTGAAGTGAGACAGATGACTAAAAGACTGCAAATTTATCAACTTACTAACATCAACCTATCTATTTGTTTGCTTACTATGTGACAAGAGATGAACTCTCCAGTGTTTACAAGTCTGATGGTAAAATTACTATCATATCTCTCCCTTTAAAAAGAGCTTTTTTTCATTAGAATTGTCTTTCTTCAGTCTCAGTGTGATAGTTCGTAAAACTGCAGCTGCGGCAAAAGAAAAGATTATTAAATTGTTACTAACATGACTCAGTTTCAAGGCTTTCTGCATCACATTTCATGTGATGGAGAAACTGGTTATCTGTATGCTACATATGTATGCTACCTGCCAACTCAGATACTTGTAACAGCAAATTAGCAATTCTGATATGCTATAGAAAAACAGTAACATGTACATTTATATAAGCAAAATTTAAAGTATTTACAAACTAAAATCAGGGAGAAAATATCAGAGTGCATGCCACTTTGGAAGGCATGTATTTGTGTACACTGATCAACCAGCTGGTTTAAAAAAATACAGGAACCTGTCACCACGGTTCATACTACGTTTTGACCTCACATTATAGCCCTACCAGCTGAAGAGAGAAAGCAGACATCAATTTCTTAAATGCTAACACCAAAACAGAAAATAGTTCTACATAGTATCACTTGTGACAACATAGAAGAGTAAGATAGGTAATAATGAGAAGCAGCAGGAAGAAATACATTATACAAAGCAACAGTATGTTTCACACAATGGCAATTCATACACATACATAATTAGAAACTGGGTAAGATGGTGAATTCTGAGTGCACTGATTAAAATAAAGCTAACTATCCTGAAGTGACTGGGTAAACCAATTTCTTCACCAATTCTCTAAAGTGAATACTTGTCATACCCAACTATTTTGCTCTTTTAGTATCCAGCCCTCCATGAAACTTCTGCAAATTTAAAGCAATGGGAGGCCAGTGCAACACCACACACCTCCACAGAAAAGGTGAAGGGGTAGCCAAGACAGCAAGAGAGAACTTAGCACTCTCCCACAACCACACCTATCCCCAAAAAACTACAGTCAAATGGTGCCTGGGGCAGTAGAAGTCAAGAAGGGTTCAGCGAGGGATGATGATCAATGAGGACCTGCAGCTTAACCCGTTTGTCAGCAAGGGCAGCTGCTGAGTTGTGACTGAGAGGAATCCCCCGAGCTGGCTGGGCGAGCGCTGCCAGAGCACTCAGCCAGAAGGGCCGAGCACCCGATAACCTTCACCCTGCCCGGAGAGGATGACAGGACGCATGACTTTCTGCTGAGGGGCGGACAGAACTGCTGGGAAGACAAAACTAACTCCAGTTAGCTAGGCTTTTGTCCCAAAGACAAATTTGCCAGTCCCTCCTCCTTTACTATTAATTTTTACTTAAATTCAGTGCATTTCGTAAGGTGGTTTAGAACAGAGGTACAGACCATTTGTATTGTACAAAACGACAGCCTCTCTGTCATTGCTACAACTTCCTTTTCCCTCATTTTTAAATGGATATCAAAAGATGTATAAAGAATCTTTTTATTAAGCTGTATGAAATACATTTTGAAAGTACAATTTGCTGCTAGAAGACTGAAAAATTAAGCTTTCAATTTAGAAGTTACTTATATATAAATTCATACATATCTATATAAGTCTGTAAAACACACAATATTTTATCACAGCTTTTGCTGGTTTTTTTAGAATCGTGACTGAAGATCATTGAACCCATCTCCCTGGATGTTCCCATAGATATTCCTATAAAGAAGGGAAGTAGAAGGGCAGGAAAAGCCCCTCTCTACTCAAACTTTTATTTTAATTCTGTGAGGTGGTTTTTTTCATATTAAAAACCCAACAAACAAACCACAAAAAACCCCAAACAAAACTAAATCAAAAACAAAACAACACAAACCCACAAAAAACCTCCTAATCCCCAAAATAATTTATTTAGGAAACATTCAGAGCACTTTAAATACAAAATTTTTCAACTGCTCTTCAGGTAACCTGCAATTCTTTTCACCTCCTTTCAGTGACTAAGAAAGCCGCAAAAGATTAATTTCCAGCTGCTAAAATTATTTGTTACAAGGAAAAAAAAAAAGCCTCTTCAATATGTTTTGAATTTGATTAGTGATTGAAAAAAAAAGTATTTTCCAAGGTACATCTGCAAGGATTTTGAGCAAAGTATTTGAAACTTTGGCAAAACTTCTACTTATGTGTCTTTTTCAGAAACTTCTATTCCTGTGTATCATCATATTGAGTTTCTAGCTGAATTCCCACACTTTGAGACGTTGATTATAATAAAAAATATCTGATTCAGCTAACCAGTTAGGACAGATGTTGTCAGGGTAAACATTCTAAGAAAATTGTCTGCGTATGGTGAACACAATGGAAACAGCTTGTTCCTGTACAGCCCTGACATGAGAACTTCATACAGTAATTGTTCAGACACATCTCAGTTTGTGTTCTAAGGCAAGCTACACATGTTTAAACAGTATATTTTTAAAGATCAGACATGCAAACCTCAGATACTGTTGCTCTGATTAATTATATTACTCTGATCTCATGTCTAAATGCATAAAAGCGCAATGTTAAGGTACACACTGACCTTGCAACTTCCTTGGAATGTGGTGGTAGCAACAGACACTCCATCTAAAATTGAGCAACAGCTATCTCACGTGCCCTTCTCGGATTTCTCAGAGTTTAACATTTATATACAATTTATATAGAAATGCAGATATAAATAGCTACATTTATTTCAATCTTCCTGTGTCACTTAACTGAATAAAAAGTCCATGCTTGTATTACCAAGACCAGCTAGACTGGGTCTGCCAAAGGCCCATCTAGCCCTGTGCCCTGTCTTTAATGCTTGGCAAAACTGAATACCTGGGGATACCTAAGGAACAGAATAAAAATATGGGATAATACATAATGATAGCTTCATAAAACACAACAGAGCTACCAACACTCTGAAGCTTGGGGACTTCCAAAGTCAGAGGTGGTTATATTTTTATTTAAAAGCCTTCAATTAACTTTCTTTAAAAAAAGGTCCTGTAATTTATATTTAAAATCCATCTATAGATCTAATATTCACAACAATCATGTGTCAAGGATTTCTGAAACTTATTACATCTTTTTATTTCTCTTCAGCTTTCTGCCTGCTATTTTGATGCCTTCTCATTCTGTGTGAGAGAAGGCATGTTCCGTGTGGTATTTTGAGAGACCTCTACTGTATTTCTCTTTAATTATTCATTTTCTCTTTTCAAAAGTCCTACCTCATTTACTTGTTCTTCATAAATAAATAGTTCTGTGTATTTCATCTACCTTGTTGCCATGCTCTGGATTATTTTTTCTCCTATACCATTTTCTGGAAGTTAGCAGATCAGTCCTGCACAGAGTATTCAGGATTTGGACATACAATAGATTTACAAGAGTGGTATGTGACTGTCATTGCTTTTTCCCTGCATGTCTTTTTTACTGATACTTAACTGTAGATTTAGTCTCTTGTTCAGTGCTGATTTTGTGAGACCACATCTTATTCATGAGTGGTTACAGTCACCTTCAGACACTTATTTTATATGTGAATTTAGTACTGGTATTTCTGCATAACTTCACAATTATCTACACTAAATTTCAGATGCTATTTTACTGAGAAAGAATCCTATAAGGATCTTCTGAAATTCTTCATAGTTGGTCCTTGTCTCAATTTTCTTGAATAATTTGGTACCTGGCCATCCCATTATTCACTGCCTTTTCAAATCTCTTATGAGTATGCACATTTGTCAGAATGGATCCAGCACAAATAGCAGATATTTGTTATTTACTGTGAAATTCTCTTAAGCATTACCTCTCTCTATGAACTGACCTACAGCAACCTCAATGGCCACAACTATACCAGCAATCTATTAATCATACTACTAATCCAAGCACTCAGTGAAAAAAAGGCTGAACTTCTGAAAGAGGAGAAAATCTAAGCTAGGGAAAGGAAATGTGTGTCATATGGTGCTTTGGCCATAACATACAGGTTGACTTGGGTGAACGTGATTTTGCACTACAGCAAATATTTATCTCTGAAAATTTTAATTAAACTAGTCTGATAATAATATGTCTGATCATCTGTATTCATTGAGTGTGGAAACTAGCAGAACACGCAGAATATGAGCACGTTATTTTCTGTTTCCCTTAGTGTAAAAATAAAATACTTATAGCTGTCTAGAATTTATCTTCAGTGTTATTTAGACTCTAAAACATTTGGAATACTAATTAAAAAATGTTTAAAGCATGAAATATATTTTAGTAAGTAAACATGCAACGTCTGTCAATAAGAAGTAAGAGAGGAAAAGGAGACTTGGAAGGAACACCATGAAGTTTGTTTCAGAACAGCTGAGCTGTTTTACTCAACTGTATGTTGAAACACCTAAAAGAATATAGTATGTTACTCTGCTGATAGGCTCACATGCTTCAACAAAACTGTGCCAGGACATTCCTTACTAAATTAGTGACTAATCAGAGGCTGGGCTGGGAAGCACACCCTCACATGTTACAACCACCCAGATGTCTGCAGCATTAAAAAAACAACAACAAAAAAATCCCAACTACATGTTCTTGTGTACTCTATAAATAATATCCATCATGCGTTTTGTAATCTAATGCTTGCATTTGGCAAACCAGATGCAATTAAAGGTCAAAATCTGATTACTGTAGAAAGTACCTGACTACTCTACTTCTTCTGATCATTCTCTTGACCATCACCATTCTAAATATTCTAAGCAAAGATGTCCTCTTCCCTCCATGTCAACAACTACTATATATTTCTAAATACCTTGTTTCATTAATCACAAATGTTTCTTGCTTCTTTTATCAAGTTCTCAAATTAACCAAAATTGCTTGCTTCTTTTCCTTTCTTATTACCCCCAGATTTCCATTATCCTTTAAAAATTGCTTAGAATTTGAAAACTTGACAGAAGTTAACTCAATAGGCTGTTGGGAGACCACTACTTTTTTTTTGTCATTTGTGCGGAACAAACCCTACTCTTCTAAAAAAAAAAAAAAAAAAAAAAAAAGCAAAAGCAGCACTTCTGCCTACAGGAAACAGTTAATATTGGCCAATATTAAGAAGATAAAAGCTACTTGTATTTGCAGGAGAAAAACATCTTTTTCACATGTTTAGCATAAGCCATTCCATTAGCTTTTCACGCAGTGTTTAGTGATAATATAAAAATAAAAAATATAGTAAAGCTGGCTACCCATTTTTATGGAGTTTTTAATCAACCATCATTAGATTTACATTTAAGGAAAGCGATTCCAAAATGAATCAGTCCAATTTTCTTCTTAATCCTAAAAGGAGTCTCTCTATTTAAGGTAACACTGGGAGCTCCCTGAATGCTATAGTTTATAAATACCCTTTAAGATGACAAGTCAAATGACTTCAGGATTGCAAGTTATCTCTCACAGTTGTTCAACTGTTAAAATGGAAAGTGGTAAGAATAGAATAAAAACACTGATGGCAAAAATATTACATGTGCAATGGAACAAAGATAGCACACAGGACATGACCATTTTAACATTACTCTTTTCACTTAAATTTACTCTCTACCCTTTGAAAAGGTCAGCTTTGTGAGCTTCTCTCCTGGTGAGCAATTTGAGGTCTGTCATTCCATTCACACTCTTACACTCATCAAAAATGCAGTCATCACTTACTTGTGATCTGTCTGGTACTTGTTGCAACAATATTCTGCTAGCTTATGCACTAATTTGATGCAACCCACCTAATTATGTAAGAATATACATTTTTAAATACATAAAAAATGTGAAAAATAGCAACATTACATTTGCAAGCAAAACAAATCTCCGAGGCCAGCAAACATATCTAGCAGCTCTGTGGCAATCTCACAGGCTGCTTCTGGACTGGGCAATAGTTACATCTATTTTATTGTGTAAACCTGCAAAGAGTTAGAAAAAGGATGTTTCAACTGTATGTCAGGTTTCTGTTCTCTTTATCAAGGCTTTGCACCTTGGTACTCTAAAAAAGTACTATTGCCTGTTAACCAATTCAAACTTACAACAATGTGCAGCTAAGGTCTGACTGTCTAGACATCTTACTACGTCTGCCTAAGCTCTTGGAAGTCTTTGAACTAGAAGAGATAGCCTTGCTAACTCGGAGGATTGCCTTAGAAAACAGATGTCCTTTACAAGGAATCGACTTTTTCCAGTTTGTGCTGTCTGCAAAGCCTTGGCATACAGTATCTCCACTTGAAAATAAGGAATTAAAGATTGCACTCCAGTCAGTAACAGTGTCAGTTCTATTGTCTTGATATGAAGCTCCTTCTGTATAGTCACAACTACAAATTGCAAGACACATGGATTCCAAACAAAAATGAGAAAATCCCAGAATATGAAATACTTGTCCATAAATCTTTATGGATTAGGGATAAATATTCAGAGTGAGACTGACAGAGGCAGTGACCAATTGTTCTGTTCAAAATGATGTGACTGAATCCAAGTCATCTCCTTTCCCTCTCTGAGCCAGTTGGGAAGGCTGTTGCCGCCCTTCAAGAGGCAGTTCTTGTAACTTGAACCTAGTACGTTCAACACGTGAGTTGAAGTACATGAAGTACAACTCTCACTTTTTGGCTGACATTTTGTAAGACTATGTCCATGTCTCTTGGGTCCTTCAAATGGAAGAATTTTTATTTAAGACAACACAGGTCTTTGTCACTTTCTACCACATACACTCGATTCCAAGTTTCACTTTCTTATTGACAGAATACCTGTCAATCACATCCCTGGACAGGTTTTCCTGTAATGCCATTTAGGCTGGCAGCCAAATTAAGAGTGTATCCTTCAACACCTTGCTGCTGAAGCATTCTATTTATAATAGCAATTTGTAAATAGAAACATGTTTAAAAAAACCAAACCAAACAAAAACAAAACCCAAAGCAAAGTATTTATACTGAAAGTGCAGTAATATTTAGAATTGACCACAATATGTAAGTGTGCCTATCAGTACTGACAATTTCCAAGCAGCTTTGAAAAAAAAAATAGGGAAAGAATAATAGATGCTATGCTTAGCATGAAAAAGCTGACCTGCTCAAGAATAGCCAGAAAACAACATTTCATTTGATTCAGGAAGTAACCAGATATTGCCCCTTTTAATTCATTTGATACTCTCTATGGGAGTGTTGCACACCACAAGATTAATTGCTTGCTTCACAAGGGCTTCCTGAAAACAGAAAAAAAGTAATCTGAGATGGATGGTAGCATCACAATTCCTCTGCAGTTTCTCAGCTACATTTTCTCTACAGAGATGTTCACAGACTTAAGTCAACCCATGAAGATGGGATAGGCAAGTATTTTAAGAGAAGCTTGTAGCTTTCATTGTATGACCAAATTGTGGCCCACATCTCAAACCAGAAGACAGTATGGTTTGTTTTCCCTGTAATTAGGATGTTTAAGGCTTTAGCTCAGTTAGTAAAAAATATTGGTGTCAATATTGCTGTACAAGTAAGAAATATGAAAGTATTAAAAAGTGAAGGACCCCTCCAAACTCCCTTGCTGAAAGCTGGGAAAACTTTCCAAGCAGCAGGTGACCACACTGTACAAGTCTACAAATCCAAATACAGCAGCTGCCACTCTTGCTAAGTCTAAGATGGAAGAGTAGATTTAAGCACTCCTTACTGAGAAAGCATAAAGCTGAGAAAGGGACAAATGGCACAGGAGAGCTTCAGAGTAACACTAACTGTTTTAGCAATTTTCTCCTTGTGAATCCCTGGTTCGTTTCTCCCCTCACCACCCTCTGTGCAATTTTCTGTATTTGCTTTATTACTTTCCTTTCTACTCCATCAGCTTTAACAAGTTCTTTTATTTTCAAAGTGCTAGAAAAAAGCTGAACTAAAAAAACCCCAAATACCTCCAATTCTATATATCTTCTACCTATTGTTTGGTTAGTGTTGTGATCAAAATAAACATTCTACCATTACAATAAACACAGTGACAAAAAAAAAAAATATGTGAGAAAGCTGAGACGATGGTAGGCAGCAGTAGGGAGGTTGCAGCTTTTCCCCAGTGATGACAATATGGGTGGCACATGACATGCCAGTGAGCATGTCAGAACTGGGTCAGCTCAGAATTAGCAGCTCTTAGGCTGTGCACAAGGGGCAAATCCACCTGCCCATGCTCACAGACAGCTTTAACAGAACTGCATTTTAGACAAAGTGGTTCCAGAAGCAAAACTCTCACAAATAACTGAACAGTGACTGTGGCTCCATACTTCAAAATATCCAACATGGAATAGAGCTGGCTTTAGTATATGTTGAAAACTGCTGAAGAAAAAATGCACTATGTTTAAACAAAAAATGACAGAGTCTGTATATCTATCATCCCATGCACAGACTATGACCACATTTTCCAGCTGAGTGTAGCACTTGATTTTTACCAATGTGTAACAAAGGAAACTAATTACTGAGCCACTTTTGCACAAAATGCAGCACACCTTGCACTTTGCACAAATTGCACTTATATCAGGTATTTATTTCACATATTTAATCATGGATTAAATGACTTCATTTGAACAAAATATTAAAACATTTTAAAAAGTAGTATTTCAAACTTAGTTTATTTAAATCTAGTAAGAATACACATCTCACAGTACCCTGATGAACTTTTTTCCCAGCATGGAGACAAACTGGTAAAATCACAGAATCATTTATGTTGGAAAAGGCTTTCAAGATCATCCAGTCCAACCACAGTGCTAGTTATAAGGATCTTTTTGAAGCTTCCACTTGAAATTGCCTTGAGTTCTTTAGTGAAATTAATCCTTCTAGCTTAATAAAGGAATAGTATTTCTTTATCCCTGAGAAGATACAAACAGAACACACACACCTCCCGCAAAAAGCTTTCAAACAATATGCTTAGAAATTATAGCTGAAATCACTTGTTTGTGAGATTAGCAAGACCAAAAAACAACTGTCAAATTAGACTATGTGAGGTGTTCTTTTGAATCTTAAAATTTTAATTAAATATTTGTATAAGAACACTTCTGTTACCGGAACAGAAGAAAAAAATTTCCCAGAGGTACACAACAGCAGTCTTCCAAATGATTCCTTAGTATCTCAGTACTGCAACCCCAACATAAACAATATGGAATGCTTTCAGAGCTCTCTAAATAGAACTAAAAGTTTAAAATAATTCTGGATAATTTTGATTACAATTAGCCAGTGGGGTAGAGGAAAGGACAGGACTGTGGGACAAATAAGTAGAGGAATACCTTTCTGTAGAAATTACAGTTTATGAAGTAAAACTAGAAAAAAAAGGGCTATCCAAGCAATTTTAGATCAACTGCTCTCACTTGGATTTTAGAAAGATATTGAGCAAGTTAGTAACAAAGCTAAGAAGCTGTTAAAGCAATCAAGAAGGATTATTCAGTATCCAAAAAAGTAAAAAGAAGGCATATCTCTTTTTAAAAAGTACACAGCCTGTCCTGAAGATGAAAGCATACCTCTTATACAATGCTTTTGAAATTCTGCTATATGACACTTAAAAGCAAACTTAAACTTAAACTGCAAAAATACGGCATACATGCAATCCCCATAACTTCACATTTAATTGAAAAGCTATACCAAAGGGTAAGGGCAGGGTATTAGATGTGCCTTGTTATATGAGACTGGCGTGTTCTTAACATTTTTGTTCAGTATTTGCCTTAATCCTTCAGATGAGTGAGTTGCAATACCCCAGGAGGAGTGGCAGACACTGCAAAGGACAGAATTAGGGTTCAAAATCTATAGAAGCTCAGACTGGGAAATGGCAGAAAATCAACTACCCTAACTCATCAGGAACACTCTATATTTGAGAAGCCAGGTGCATAAATGCAAAATGGGAACAACTTACTAAACAAGCAGTGTAGTGGAAAAGGAGAATGTTTCTACTTGAGTTATTTATAAATCTTAAAAAAAAAAAATCTATGCCTGAGATGCATTTACAAGATATTTACCATACACAGCACAAGCTATGTCTTTTACACAATACTGGTAAGAATTTACTGATGTTGCTCAGTTTGAGCATCATGCTCAGAGCAATAGAGATACACACGAATAATGACAGTTACTGAAAACACAACTAGGTTAGAATATTTCCTTGAATAAAAACGGTTAAAGCAGTCCCAATACAACTCCGCTGGTCTTTTGTCCCTGCCCTTACTTCAGAAGTTGTCCTTCTTGCAGCCAAGATAATGTCCAACCTTTTATGTTTAGCTAATAGGGACAGAAAACAATGAAGGCTTACAGAAAGAGGAATGCAATATTTGCTTGCTAATTGTAAAGAAATGAGACGATTCCAACATTTTCTCCTCATCTCTTCTGTGCACCCTCCATAATGAAAGGTCAGTTTGAGCTTCTGGGAACAAGGAAGAGAGAAAAATGCCTTATGATAGCTAAGTCAGAATGGAGCTATAATCAAATTACTAGAGAACCACAGAGAGTAGGCCTGACTTCAAAAGTTTGCAAACCACTCTATGGGAGAAGAAATTGGTTATATGCACTACACATTATTTCTGGCAAATATAAGAAAAATAACAAGCCAAACAAGGCAACTACTTTTACCAGTGAGATACATGACACCTACAAATGCTGTGCAACATCCCTCATTTCGCCTCCCCTTAAACAAAAAAAAAAGAACCAACCAGCTACCAAAATTTTCCTGTAATTGTATAGAAAAAGGTATTTAACAGTTTTTAGACTAAATGTGACACTTTTGCCAAAGTTACAGTATTTCTACTGAAGTATTATTTTTTGCTCCTGCAAGAAAAAACTTCACCAGTATGTTGATTTATCATGTATCAATATAAAACAAACAAAACCAGCAGAATACATTACTTGGAAGGGTAGCTAACAATTTGAAAATAACTAGCCAGAAAGCAGGAATAAGGTCACACAATATTTATTAAAAAAAAAAAAAAAAAAAAAAAGAAGAAGCATCAAGAGGTTTTTGCAACATAGATAATTCTTTCTGCAATCTGCAGAAGGTTTGATAATTTATGTGCAAAGTGCCTTTAGAAAAAACCCACCACATATTGCTGCCTATCTGAGTTGTGGCAACACATTATATAAAACAAAGGACAATTACAATCTGGTATTTGAACAATACGGTGGCTGCTGAAAAAGTATGGGTTTAGGCTGCAAATAAAACTCAATTTCCATTTGCTTTCCACAAGTATGCATCCACTTCCTGAAGGACTGCAACAGCTTTTATATATTAAGAACATTTGGGGAAACCGTATTTGAAGCAGACTTATTTGAGGTATGTTATCCAGCTATATATATCTTCCAACACAAACTCATATGGATGTATGAGTAGAAATGAACAGAACAGCAACCACTATGAAATACCAAGGCTGGAAGTCTGAGTACTGAAGATGCTTTCAGATTACATAGAAATAACCGAAGAAGTAAATATTTGCTCTCTGGAGCCTATTTGTATCTGTTTATCTCTTGGGCTATATTCTGCCCTCTGCTTTGCTGTAGGTCCACAGTCAGTCTGTTACCAGATTTCAGGCAGTTGTGCAGGGATGACCAAAACAAAATCAAGAGACTGCGCAACAGAAACTGGGACTGATGGTGCCATGTTTTGGTACTGACTGGCCCACATGACTGCCCTTGGCTTACATTACGTTTGTTCCTATCTATAACATCAAGGAAATGGATTAACAAGTGTAATACAGAAACACTTCTGCTACAGCCTTGATCTTGTTGAAGTTCCTAATGGAAAAAGACCTCTTATTACCTAATCCACTCATGTGCAAAGAAATCTCTTTGCAACACTCTGAAGGACAGGACTTATTTTGAGATACAGTGAAGCAACATAATCCTTGGTGTCTCAAGAGTGATCTGAATACACAACTATACTGTGCCTGGGACTCATTTCAGAGAAACTTTACGTACACAAAGAGGTAAATAAATCAAGCCCTGGTTCCCGGCAGTTGTTATTGCTGTGGATTGGTACTCCCATGTGTTGTGGCAAGAGTCAGCTTCTTTTTGTAGCCACAAGCAGCAGTCAATGGCATTTCCAAAACAGACAGGCCTTCAGATCAACAGGGAGCAATGACACAAGGGTTGTAAATGCCCTCACTTGTCTCACCACCCTAGGCTTCCTTATATATTCAAAGGAAACAAACAGTCACCATTAAGACACAATATACCTGACCAGCCTACAGACATTTGTTTGGAAAGAGATAGATCAGGATATATATCTCATGAAGTATTTAAAATCCTTCTCCATTGATCATGAAATTAGACTAAGCAGACTATGTCAGAAATATTTAGGCATATGACTGCAGTCTTAAACAAACACAGAAGGCATAACATATGCAAATCAGAGGTATGTAAAGTCTCTGACATAATAAACAAAGTATGGTAATTAGATGAAAGGAACAACTCTCTCATATATATGAAGAGTTTTTTTCATTGCTCTCAGTGACATATTAGGAATAATTTTGCACAAGTGCATTATGGAATTATGATTGTGTTAAAAAGATTTTTTTCTTCTTCTTGGAAAAAGGCCCAATAACCATGCATTACATTAAGTCTGTCAAGCTCTGAATGGTGCTAGCACAGAATACTGTTCTTCAGAACACACTGACTATTGTAATGCATACAAATGCCTATGAGCTGGGCTGATGCAAGTGTGAAATCAGTGTAGCTCAAAAGATTAATTCAGGTCTGGAAAAGCTACGACCTGAATTTGAAGCTGATCTGTCACATCAGCTGACCCAATAATGGATGTTGTTACCTACCAAACACTAACGCTCGCCTGGAAGTGGGCAGCAAGTTTGATGGCTCTGGGAATCCACAAGTATCACCACAGCTAACTCTCATAAAAGGAATCCAGAAAGAAGGGACTGGAAGAGGGAGATGGTGAGGAACAGGAATGTCCTGGGCTTAGAAAATAACCTCTGTGTGTCTGTAACCTTCTATCAGTGAAGGCTATTATTTCAGAAATATCCAGTTAGCTAACTACCAAGCTTCAAGAACACTTCAATATTAACCCATGGTTTTCAACATCAAGTCCTAAAGTGCTTCAATAAAGACAGCTGCCAGGTAAAAGCTTCAACCAAGAAGTGTCCTTTTTCTCTTGTAAATGTTACTGGTTTTTCTTATGGAATTCCAAAGCTTCATTGACCTGATCACATGAGCAGCAGTGGATAAGACATGCTGTTCAGGGTGCTGCATTTGCTTATTTTTCCCTCCTCTTGGAAGCAGAGGAGAATATGTGCTTTGGGAATAAAAACCCCTTTCTTTCCACCTACAAGGCCAGGAGAACCCTTTCAGGATTTATTTTCATAGCCCAAAGAATTATATCCAAAACATTCAACATGTAATAATATAGTAAGTACTGCACACCTACTGCAATCTGTGTGGCTGGAGCAGCCATTAGTGCAGTAGGCAGCTTAACACCATGACTGGTCAGGCAAGGCTCTTCCCAGAAGTCAGCAGCTTTGATTTGAGAAAATGATAAAACATAATGTGGGACTGAAAACAAGCTATGCAGAGCTGCTGGTCTTCAGAGCATTAAGTCCTTTCTTTCTGGCTTATTCTCTTCAGTCACTCTGTGATGGCCATTTAAAAGAACTACTGCTTAGTCCCTTCTCAGGCTGCAACTAGGATTTTTTAGGCTTGCTATAAAAGAGTAATTTTGCTTTAATATTGATTTGACCTTCTTAAGTTTGACCACTCAAGAATTGAAGGTGTGCCACAATTCCTGTGGATATTCTAATACATCTACTGACTAGAGAAGCACCAGATTTCAAAGAAATGTCATTAGGATAGGAGGAAATAAAACAGCTTTATAATAAGGAAGAGTAATTTAACAAATGACCTTTTCCAGTACTCCTTTAACAGTTGTCCCCCATTTTTTAAAAAGACAAGATACCGGTACAATAGTTCCTCAGAAACAGAACCAGATTTATGAAAAAAAAAAAAAAAAAAGTGCTATAGTGCTACCTTCCCTAAGGAAGGCTCAGTTTATATTCAGTTTGAAATTTTAAACTTAAAATAGTACTAAATGACTCCATTAGAACTACAATCACAGGTCTTCTTACATAGACACATTTTACATGTGAGACAGCAAGCATTCTGCATTCAAGTTATGGCAATGAAAAAAAGTGAGGCTATGCTTGCTTTGACTAGTCAGCAGTGCTCAACAAAGATGAAGGAGGACCAAAAACAAGCATCACAAATTAACAGCATTTTCATTAAAGTACTTCAATCTCTGATATTTTGAACATAGATGCATCCAATGAAATACACAATTCACGAGTGTTGAAAAAAATGCAAGTTTCAAAACAGTCACAATCAGTAATTCACCCTCCAACTACCAAAAGTTTACCATTTCACCATAAAACTCATCAGAAATCAGTGCCACCATTTATGAAACATCCTACTGTGATAGTGACTGACTGATACTAATTTTCAAAACTAGAATCATATAATAAAAAGGTAGGGCAGGAAATGAGTCTGTTCAGATGATTTTTGGTACTTTCTATCAGTTGGTAAACCAAACCGTGTGTGGCAATTCCGTCAGGCACCAGAATTGGTCAGTTCTGCAGTTAAACCATTAAAACAGCTCTTGGCACATTTTTGGCAGATGCCAACTAGCACTTGCCAAAACACTCCAAAGGAGTTTCAAAGTTGGCACAGACCAGAAATCGTTTCCTGCCTGCACACAGACATCTGCAGGGACTTTAAGGCAGTTACAAACTATGGATGCAGGGCTGTAGGGCCATGATGTCAAAGAAAAATCATGAAAACATTTAATTTGTTAGGATAGGTAGTTACTAGAATAGGCATTGTCTCTCACTGAAAATATCACAGGTCTATCACATTTTTTCTCTGTAAATAACTTAAGAGCACGTGATTCTCTGCTGGATACATGTGGCACGTCTTGCTCATATATGATAACAGGAAAACAGTTTTTCATATTCAATTTTGAGTAAAATGAGAAGAAACCATGCACCCAGCCTCAACATCTTACAGCAGTTCTTTCAATTTCAACACAATCAACAGGCACATTCATACTAGCATTCAGGAAAAGAAAAACCCACCCACAGTGCAAACAAATGCAAAGTCTTTATGTGAATGTATAAAAGCTATAAATGAAAGGTTGGGTGCAACAGCTGAAATTTCATTTATGTTAAACAGCATCTCTTAAAGCTGCCCTAAGGCAGAGGACTGTGAAGTGTCTAAAGCAATATCTATTTTTAGGGAAGGTACACAAGAGCCAGAGAAATGCAAACCACTAAACACTCATCTCTGTTCTGTGCAAACTGTCAGGAAAACTAACAAAGGACATGCATGCCTGTAAAGGACATCATATCACAAACCTTCTGTCCTTTCAAGAAGTGAACCTGCTTTTAGATGAACACTGATGTCCATAAAAAAATCACCAGGATTTCTTGAGAAGGCTTCCAACAAAGTCTCTCATCAAGTGCTTGTATGGAGCCTGAGAAGCCATGAGAAATGAGAGGAATTATTCTAGTAAAGACAGAGACCAGTTGCAAGGAACAGCAGAATTTAATCAAGTATCATATGATTTCTAGCAAAAAGGCAGATGAAATGTGAATGAAATTCAAAGAGAAAAAAACCACAAAAACTCTTAAAGTCACATGGGCTTTAAACTGATCTCTACTACACAGGACATTACCTTGAAGTGATTATATATCCATGAAAATGTCATCACAGAGCTCAGTAAAGGTTTAAAAAGCCCTATCACGTGTTGGGATTTATTATGAAGAGAGGGACAATGTATAGTCGAAAGATCTCCCTGATTTCCGAAGGCTATTTGTAATTCTGTCCCCCCAACAAAAAGGAGGACAGAAATGGAAGAAAAATGTAGAAAAGCACAATGGAGACATCAAAACTCAGAGAACCTCTATTTTAGGAACAATTAAGCAGTCACGAACTGAAGAGAACAGGACAGTACAGAAGTTTATAAAAGTCCCAGCTTGCTGGAGAATACTAACAGAGAGCAATTGCTCCGTATTTCTTCCAAGGAAAAATGTAGGAAGAGCTTGCAAACTATTACAGAGCAGTAAACAAACAAAAGACTGTTCACAAAGCATGTGCTTCAGCTGTGGATCTCTGTGCTACAGGGTGTTGCCAATAGCAGAAGTTTGTAAGAACAAAAGCAACGAGACAAATCCACAGAAGGTCCGCCTTGAAGAGCTTGGGGTGGGGCTAAGGTTCAACTGAAAGCAGCAGGGAAAATACACCAGGAGAACCCTGCAAGCTTGTCCTGCTTTAATGCAGGACATTTCCCAAGGTCATGTTTCTCCTGGCTGGATCCCTTCAGAGAGCAGATGCTGGGCTAGATGGACACATACAATGCTTGTATTATATTACCCAAGGGCATGAGATATGGTGAGCTCATCAAATTCAATTTTCCACTCTCTGCATTGTCTCCCCACAGAACAGCAAATCAAGTCCAGGGTTCTGAACAACTGAAAATCTGAATCCAAGAAATTTAAAATACTATTTATAGTCTTTTCATTAAAATCAACTATTCTGGTTTGGGGACCTGACAAACTGGGGAATAAGAGAAAAAAAATGTATCAGACTGCAGAATTATTTTTCATGGAAACAAAAGGCAGTCAAAAACCTTTGTTTCCTTTCACTTCACAAGAAATTTTACTTTCTTTGCCTTCCTCCTCTTATATGTAAACAGACAGGTAAAGTCAGATTCAAAACCTCAAAAGATAGTAAATTTTATGTGAATTTTACTCCCAAAGAAAAGGTGGAAGAAATGAAACATGAATCACACTAATCTACTGTGCCACAGCAATAGCTTCTCAATTAAAATTTTTGAAGCACTGCCACTCTACATAGATACAAGAAGTAGCACCAGCTATGGAAAAAGAAGCATTTTACTCTGCTCAGTTCATGAACTAAGCTGTCATCAATTCCACATCACTCCATTTCATGCTTATAGGAAAGTCTGAAGAGATTTCACATCTGTGGAAGTTTAGACGTATGAAACTGAAAAGGAGCTGCACATCTGAACTGCTTTCTGTAATTGCTATGACACTGGTATCTGTCTCTAGAAAGAGAACAAAACCTGACATCTTCCCTTTTTCAACTCTACATTACTGTTTCTTCAGTGTCAGGCTATAACACAATAGTGTACCAGTGGATATGCTTTCAAATTATGTCAGATATATAATAAATCCTGGTGGTCTGTTTAGAAGAATAATGCCTTAAATACGCAACCTTTTCTTCTGAAAATGGATGCCTGCAAATCGTTTAGACACTGATTATACTGCTGCTGTGGTTAAGGAATGATGTTCCTCAATTCAGTGTTCCCACTGAAACACTCCAAACCATACACTGCTCATCCACTCCCCCATCACCCCTTCCGCTGTGGAGGGCTGGATAGGAGAACTGGAGATACAAGAGGCAAAGATCACGGATTGAAATAAGAACAATTTATGGGAAACAGCAACGAGAAAGAACAACAAACAGTAACAGCAACAATATCAGAGTGTGCATGCCAGGTGAATGATTCACATGCCATGCATAAACCCCTGGCCACACCTGACCATGCTGCCACACTACGTGACCTGGAAGGAACTCCTTCCCCCATCCCTGGAAAATGAGGAAATGTGGTAGAGAATAACCTCTGGGTCCTGGCCATGCCCCTTCTGGCTACTGCAAAAATTAACCTTGTCCTGGCTGGAACCAGGACAACTACCAACAAATTAAATAAATTATATACTCTACGCTAACATGACATAAACATTTGCCTAAGACAAGTCAATGGCAAGTCAACAAGCTTCAGAATTATTAATTTCTATTCATATGGATATCAACTAATATTTATTGGCAATTATAATGAACAGTTACTTATGTTGATTTAAAGAGAAACCCCAGCAAGCTTACCAACTTCTAGTCAGCAGCACTGCTATAATGAAGTTTTAAAAGCTACCTCCTTGGCCAACACAGTATTATTCTGCTTTTCAGAGAAAGCACTAATTCCCAGAAAACAGAAAACATGATAATCCTAATGTAAGAAAAAGCATTTCTAGAAATATTCTGATATGTTACTCTATACTTTAATATAACTCAAATCAAAAGAAAGAATTTATTAAAAATATTTACAAGCAGTAATAAACTTAGAAAATATTTTAAGACCAAAATAATTCAGCAATTTATTAGAGGAAAACAGAATTAAAAAAAAAATCCAGGCCAACTATAAAAAGTAATAAATAGCCATGCATTAAAAATAAAATACCTACTTGCCAGTGATGGTCCTCCAAAGCTGTGCACCTGAAATTGTAGGAATGTAAGATGAAACACAATGCACTAAATCAGAAAGAATTTTTATTTTTATTCATAGAACATGTTCAGAATTGGGACAAAATGACCAAGGAATTCTCTGTATCAGTCAAACAGGAAAGCTATATTATCTTACAGTAACCATTCTTGAATTGCTTTCTGTAAACTTAACATACAGTTAAAATCATAAATGGAAAAAGTCAGGATCTTCTATGGCTACATTTCCACATGGAAGGATGTCACGAAGATTTATATCAACTTTTACAACTTAGAACTTTTAAATCAACATACCCTTTACTTCTGTCTCCACATTCCTCATGAATCTGTAATAGTCTTGCCATCTAGTGGCTGGCTGGAAGTGTGAAGCAGCTACACAGATGTGTTATACTGGGAAGAATTTGTTTTGTTTTTTGGAATGGCACTTCATTAATTTCTATTCATTACTACAAGACTCCTACAGTATTACTTGGAGAGCCTGATTTTTCTTGAACTCTGTCTACAATGGCATCAAAGGCAATAGTAAAATAAATGAGTTTACTAGAGTAAATAATTATTCTATAAGCTAGGAAACAGAGGTCTTCCTAGCCTCATCTCTAAAATGAATGGTTAAATAATCACATGAACAGGAGAGTGCTACATCTTGAATGTGGTCACTACAAAAATATTAATTACAAGTACAAGTGAATTTACCTAAATCATTGCCTTCCAGCTAGCAAGGTGTTCAACGTTTGTGGTGACTTATACAGCACAAAGCTTAAAAAAATCAAATTCTGCTTAGCTTTATAAGTTGGCCTCTGGGCTTGTAATACTTAAGCAGGAAACCGAATGGTAACCAAGACTCCCAGAAAAGGAAATGACAGTAAAGGATACTTCAGAAAAGGTAGCAAATACCTGCTGTAACTTAGCAGGGAACAACGGGCTTTGGCAGTCAGAAATGATGTGTTAGTACATCACAGAGGAATACCATGCTTCTCTGACACCTATTTCCTGCTTTTTTTACTCTGTTCAGATGGTTTTTCAAACTTTGCATGGGACTTAACAACAAACAAAAAGCAAAATAAGGATCTTGAAAAAAAATAAAACTTCATGGCAATGAAAATTAAAACTTAGGATGAACATTTTGTCAAAGAATTCTCAAGATGTTAATGAAGAACAGGACAGGAATTGAAAAAAAAAAAAACCACAAACAAAACCCGATGCACCAGACCATCCAACAAATTCAAAATCCCTTTCAAAATTGGTTGTATTCACCTAAGACTTTATACACACTGGAAACTAAGTGCTACACAAAGTAAAAACAACATACTCACTTCTTATTTCCACTGTGCTAAGATAGGTAATTCCTCTATCTATTTACAAATTTCACTGATTTACATTCGATGTCCCGAAATTTCCAAATATTACATGATTAATGTCAGAAGAAGTATGAATATTTAGGAAAACTTTGTATTTTAGCAAAGAATGCATTTTCAGACCTAGCAGTTAATAAACAAAAATGACAGTCCACTCATAAGAATTACTTTCATCTAAATGCTAAAACATATCTCCTAATGTCCTTCCTATAAAAGATAACAATACTTCATTGAAAATAGCAATAGACCATCACAGATCTATTATCACTCTCTAAAATTAGCTGATACTTTTACAATAATCATAATATTGACATGGCTTTAGGAACAAACTAGCATGCTAGTTGTTGCAGGTGTTTAAGCATGGAACTCTATCAGTACACTTACCCTTTATCTTTGAGAATACCAAATCCTTCATTATCTGAAGAATTAACACTCCAAGTATTATAAGGGAAGTCAGATGATACACTCTCCAAGGGGTCAATGCAACAAACCTAGAATGTCAAGAAGAAATAAATGTTGAATACTTAAAAACTCATTGGAAGAATGCAAAGACTGACAGCTGCTACTAATACTGAAAATAAATAGGAAAAAATAGACTCAGATTGCAATAATTGATTTCAGTTTCTCTCCACAACCTTTTCATGAGAAGAAAATATTGAGTGCTCCAAGCATGGCATTTAAAGATACAAAGATTAAACACTGATTTTGTAGTAGATTTTTGTCCATACTTTTATTTAAGCACAGAGAAAATAAAGAAAACAAAATATTTTAATTATTGCATAGAAAGGACTACTTTAAAATTAACTGTGGTTTCATTAAAATTAATTGTCTTGGCACAATGCACAAAGAAAAGGTTAAAATTTTTCTTTTGTTTCCTGCAGAACCTATGTTTAAGCAAGACTTTTATACAAATCGTTCTTTCAAACACAAAGATGAGGTAGATCTATATCACAGCATAACACTAAAACTTGTGTTCATAACAAGCTTTCATGAATTTTGTTTTTAATTACATAATTTTTAGAACATGTCTAGTCAAGTCAAACAGACCTAGATTCAGAAAGTATGAGTTATAATCTCATGCACTGCTGACTTTGTTATTCAGGTGTGTTTGGGGATTAGCTCTTCTATCTGCATTACTGGCAAATATCCTAACTCACAAAAAAATGGTGTGAAGTAAAAAGAATTAAAATTCAAGTAACTAAAGAAAAAAAGCTGAAGTATTTTAATAGCTGGGTTTGAGCACTTTAAATCAGAGACCTGAATAGAAATAGTGAACAAGTTAATTTTTCAAAGTAAAAGCAATTGACTTAAAATAGTTGAGGTTAGCCAAACCCAGTAAGAAGCCACTGTCCACGGCACTGGATCAAATGAGAGAATACCAACAGAAACAAAATCATATAAAGCTGGAATGTTTTCAAGAAACCTCTCAGATTTGAGAACAGGGCAGCTAGCTACCCTGTTTCTGCTGCAGAGCTTTTCTGCAAGAAACAGGGGGAAGAGGAGTGAAAATAGTAGCAAATGTGGCTACTACAGGAAGCCAAGAGACACCCTTTGAGCACACTTGGATTTTTTAGAAAGAAAATGGACTTCACAATATTTCTAACAAGCTCAGGACACACTGCTGTAGTAGTAAACTGCTTCAGTACTCCTTAAATACCTCAGAAAGAAAGACTGCATTAAAGAAAATGTTCATGCTGCTAATTTTCACATATAACACTAACCCATAATACCAGTCACTCTGAGCAGACCAGTACATGAATTTCAATACAAACACATAAGCTCACTCTGAAGGTTTTATCCAAATATAAAGGGGTTTTATATCTGTAGAGAATTTGAATTATGAGAGTATTCTATAAAATAAATGTATAAAATCAGCACCTTTATATAATTCAGCCAGCTCAAGGAAACCAACAGAGAAGTGTAGAGAAAAATTATTACAAGGCAACCTATATCAAAATTGCCTCATCATAGCTCAATAAATCAAAACTCACAATAATAAATCAGGTTGTCCTACTAATTTCCTTAGTAATATTATTTACCATTAAAAATCTTGGTGTTTAAGTGTTAAGTTCCACTGCACAGAAGACTTTGTTTAGCCTACTTCATTTATTGATAATGGGCTGGGGGGACAGATGTGATACTGTATGAAAAAATCAAATGAAGAATTTTTCATGCATCTTCTAGGCAGCAGAAGTTTATAACAAATGCAGATCTTTAATTTGTTTGGGCTTAATACCATGTCTAGTCCATAGGGTCTTCATGGTGCTTGTGCATGAATGTTTATAGAATCACACAGAATGCCCTGACTTAGCAATTACCATTGGCCACTTTTTGATGATCTCAAATACATACATCAATACCAAAATTTATATACAAGTGTGTGCATGTGTGTACATACACACACCTTACTAGCTTTTCAAGGCAAGATCAGATGCTTACTAAGAAGGCTTAGTATGTCTTTCAAAGAATACACAGAATATGTTTGACCTACTTTATGCTCTCAACTAAACCATACTGTTAGTTTCACTGCAATCACAGCTGTCACCTGCTGTTAAAAACAATTGCACTAATGCGGACTAGGATTAGCAAACAAGGATTAACAAGGTAGCATCCTCTCTGAAAGATGCTTCCAAGTCATGTCATTCCACCTTCTCCATACTGCAAGTCTCTCTGCTGCAATGTTTGAAGAAAAATCTGTAATCTAGTTGAAGCAGCTAATGTAGTCACCAAACAAGGATTCTTCACTTATTTGAAGAGCTTTGAATTGTTCTGACTGAACTTCCCATGCCTTAACATTATTAGCTCTTTACCTAGACTGTGATGTTTGCGCAAAAGACCATCCCTTGTAAATTTACTCACAGCCAGCTTATGTCAGCCCTCAGGTGCCAGAGCAACACAGATTAGAAAACTGTTTGTAAGCCATATGTCAGAGATCTGTGTCCTTGAAGCCCTTTCTGGTGAAAAGCTGATAAGGTCCCCTTGTACTTTTTTGGCATTTACCTATCATAAGCATATCAAAAGGTTAGTTCGACGTGCTGAAAAACACTTACTATGCTACCACTGACAGGATTCAAAATTCTTCTAGGAATTATCAACATGATGCATAGCAACAAGACTAACAGTTTCTGTGGTTAGGGCATTTTTCCCCTTCTTTTTAAAGAAAAATAGCAGACTTTACTCTTAAGCATTTCTAACACACATATCTGACAAGAATGAAAGGCTCCAGAATGACATCTTCATATACTGCACTCCTGTTTTGTAGAAGAATGCTGCGTAAGAGAAGCTTACTGAACATGCTCTCTTTTTAAAGCAATAAACAAAACTGGTTGAAGTTCAAACAGTTTAATTTCTTCTCAAGTGGTATGGAAGTAAAAACCATTACTAGAGCCATAACCAAGATTTGTTCCCCCCTTGAATTCTGCAGTATTTTGTGGATTTTTTTGGGGGGGGAACGGGGCTTAAGAAAGCAAAGGTTAAAACAATGTACAGAATTATGCATTCCAGGTATCTACTTCAGCAGTTAACAGGACAGCTTGCACAACAAGGGGACAAAGAAATTCTGCTGTAGGCAGTGCAGGACTGCAAAAAAACCCCAGTCATGAGGTACCCAGGACTCAGTCCCTGTCACTGGCTGCAACAGGCACTCCCTGCAGAGGAGAGGCCCTCACTCAGACACAGCCCCAGGGTGGGATACGGCCACGGCCACCTGGCCTTGAGGCTGCAAGAAATGCCTGCCCTCTGCACTGATGGCAACAGTGGCCTCGCTGTGAAGGATGTCCTCTGGTCAGAGCACTCAAGTGAAAGAGCTACTGGAGGCGCTAAGCAGGTGGCAGACCACTATGGAGCAGGACTTTCAAAAGCTTAATTGTGTAAGAACCCAAGCTCATTGGTGCAAGCCAGACCAGCTGATCTCCAGCTGTCCTTCAAACCTACATTCCTCTATGCAGGAAGAATGTAAGTGTGATGGAGCCAAGCCTGCCACTCAACTCCACTGTGGAAGATCGAGAAAACATTTTTGTAAACTAAAATAGGAGCGATATCAATGGATAATTAAGCAGTGGTTGTCTACAAAGGTTGTGGAATTTCCAACCTTGATGGCTGTGAAGACAAAACTCTGATCAATCTGCTCTGAACTAAGTACTGATCTTATTTTGAGCTGCAAGTCATACTAGAGACCTCATGAAGCCCCTACCAACCTGAATGGTATTTTCATTCTGTGACTATTTTAGGCTATTAGAAGTGGTTGGCAAATATTTTTCAGTAGTATGCTAGCCTTAGAACTAGAAGGCACAACAGTTCCTGTTTCAGGGCCTGGCTACACTGCAACTGTACTGAAATGATTTTAAACTGTACAAGTAAGAATCAAAACTTGACAACTTCCACAATTAAAAGTGGAAATTCTTCAGCTGCACAATGGTGAACCTAAAGATAGAAAAGTAGTTTAAGGTACCTTCTCCTTCTTGTCTTTTGTCCAGTTCTTTCATCCAGTTACGGGATGGCCATATGTCAATACTGTCAATTTGTTGTATCAAAGAGCAAGTTGACATTATCTTACAGTGCACCAGAATTGTCCCAGAGCATCTGGGACAACTAACTGCACAAACTGGATTGTACAAAGTTATTCAAGTGTCATAAGCCAACTAAGAAATTTTGAAGGTTAATAATATCATAAAATATTACAGTCAGTAAACATAATAAAAACTTACAGGGTATGACAAAAGCTATTTTTAATTGTATCATGAGATACAGGGAAGGCACAGACCTACTGCCTTGTTTCAAATGTTAAATAAATCAATTTAATTCTTTCATATCAGCTGTTAAGGTTTTGGGTTTTTTACAACACATCCTAGAACTAGGAATGAGTTGCACTTTGTAAATACAAAATGTAAGAAAACATTTAATCAAAAATTAAATTATTTAGGCTATCAGCAGCCAGCGCTAGTTATTTCTGGAAAGCCTTAGCAGGTTGTCCTGGGTTGTAGTTTAGGAAGTGCACAGAGTATTCTGTCACCATCTTCATGAACTGTTCAATCTAATTGTTGGAGCAGTGTTCTGCCAGGCCCCCTCCATCTGGGCTATCTTCTGTTAATGGCCCATCAATACCTTGCCCATGACTCATAGATAAGCTATCTCTCGTTAATGGGCCATCAAGGACCCTCCCTGTATGACTCATCATCCCATTGTGAGATGCTCCGCCCAGGGGGAGGAACCAAGCATTCTCACCTGGATATAATCTGGAATCTGAGTACCAGGCCCTTACCCACTGGACTCCCACAGGACCAGAGCTACCAGACCTTTCTACAGGATCACTGCTTCAGAAAGACCACCTCACCTGGACTGCTTTCATCACCCTGCTCAGGTTGTATTCTGACTCTGTCCGTGGTCTTTTGTACTATTGCATTTTGGTTTATTTTACTTTTCTTTTCCTTTCTTCTTATTAAATTGTATTTCTGACTTGGAGCCTCTCATTGGTTTTGCTTTCAAACCACCACACAGGTACATTTTTAATAACTATCTATCCTTAGATGAATTCCAGAGATAATCACATAAATAAATGAAAGCTGTCAATAACATAGATGTAAGCATGGAGCTTTGCCTCACAATCAGCTTTTACAACACATTTATTGGCTGCATGAGTGACTTGTGGACTTCAGTTCTGTGTTCCACAAACTCATATTTACATCTTAAAACCAGAGGCCAAACTCTTCAGAGTAATTTTGCAGAGTCCTAAAGAGCACAGGTTGGTATACAACTGTTTCCTCATAAAATGTTTAGGTGAAAATCTACTGACACCTTTCAGCCAGAGTTGGTCTTCTTCTAATCAGACACTGGTAAGCAAGCATGGCCTATGACATAAACCACATAGAGAATGGCCCTCCCCTGTGGACAGGAAGTATTTCTAGTGCATTTTGAGAATACTGAACTGCTAATTTCAAAGCTATGTGTACTTTGCTCTTACAGAGGATCACCCAACACTGTTTCAGACAAACATCTACAGTGAAGGCCTTTGGGTAAGGAAAAGATGTGGTAATAACTGTTTCCTGGTGGTAACTGTTTCCTGCTTGGAGCTGAATGTAGACCATTCTTTCCATGCTTACTGCTGGAGTGATCAACACCTGTCTGGGTGCAATAAATTCTGGTGACTATCTCGAGAAAAAGTTCTGGGGAAGGGGAAGAGGGCTTGTCTTCTTCTAATTACAGCACGAAATGCACTGCCTGAACAACATTTTCGAAATACACAATAAAGGTAGTATCAGAAATCTTGTGCCCTTACTGATCACTGGGTCAATCATTTTGTTTGCCCTCCTGTGAACCAAGAAGGAAAGAAACACATTCAAATCTATTTTATTTACAGGTAATTTAATGCTTAAACTCTCCTAACTGAAATACCATTCCAAAAGCAAGTTTGCGAATCCTGCTTTTTATGCCTATTAAATTTACCACTTTTATGTGAATTGCTCTTCTATATAAATGATTTTCATACTAAGCCTCTGTAAATATCAAAATGCTATAGCAACAAATATGGAAATCCACGACTTAAGCATTCAAAACACTGGAAGTCAGAACTCAATCCAGTATTTTTCCTACTGTTCCTTTAGTACATCTTGTGGTGTAACACTAGCTGGCAATTAAGGTTGCTCACTTTTCTCCTGCCCTGGTGAGATGGGAAGGAGAATGGAAAGAAGTAAAAGCTGGGGCTTAAGAACACTTTAATAATTGCAATGAAGTTAATAAGAGTAACAACAATAATAAATGAAATGTGATGCAACAAAAAGAGAGAGGAATAAAATCCAAGAAAGACCAGTGATGCACAATACCACTGCTCATCACCTGCTGACCAGTGCTCAGGCCAACCTGATCAGTGATGGGCAGCTCCAGGCTAGCTCCTCCCAGGTTGTGTACTGGGCATGACACACGGTAGTTTGGAATATCCCTCTGAACAGTTCAGTTCAGCTGTCCTGGCCGTGCTTCTTCCTGGCTTCTTGTGCACCTGCTCACTGGCAGAGCATGGAAAACTGGAAAGTCCTTGACTTAGAGTAAGCACTACTCAGCAACAACTGAAACATCAGTTTGGTATCAACTTTGTTCTCATACTGAATCCAAAATACAGCACTGCAACACTGTACCAGGAAGAAAAATAATTCCATCCCAGCTGAAATCAAGACACCTGGTCTGAGCCAAAGTATTAAGATAACTGCTCAAGAATTATAGTGCAAAAATCCCTTCCCAATTCCTACACAAAAAGTGTAGGTTTTCACTTAAGGCAGAGTAAGTTATGCACACCTTTTTTTTGGTAGAATCTCTTTATAGAATAGAATTTCGTACAATTTTATTATATTTATATGATATTTACCTGGCAACCTGCATGTCTGAAAAATACACAAAAACTGGTACAGCAGACCCTGTGTTGAAGAGAGGGAATTACATGTAAAAAACCACATCTGCATATGTGCTGTCAAATATTTTGGAAGGAACAAATACTTAAACTCAGTCTAAAAAACCTCCCTACCCTTCCAAAAAGCATAATTTGTTGAATAAAATAATTCCAAAAGCATTTACTCCACATCTTACGTTAATTAAAATTTAAAATATGCACACCAGCACTCTGGGTGCCTGGCATCTCAAACTTAGCTTATCTGCTTAACTGAAAACCTGTGCTGTTGTGGTGCAAAATCAAAAAAAAAGAGGGAAATGTTGTGGTGCAAAATTAGGGTTTTCTAAAGTTCTGTATTTTTGTTAATTGTCTTGTAATGGTTGAATCTTGTAACTCCCCATTCTCAATTCCTGTGGTCCTTCCCTGAGCCCATTGTTCCCTGTCCTTGGTCACTGCTCCCCTCACCTGAGAAGCCTCCCCCTTACCTGGGACACGCCCCTGATATATAATGGGCTGTCCATCCCCCAGAGCCTCACTCTGTGGCGCTGGGAACACCAGATACCATCTCTCTGGCACCAGGAACACTCTGGGGCATGAGGAGCTCTGGCAAGTAGAGCTCCAAGAATAAACCTCTTCAACCCATGCCAAGAGTCCTCTCCTTCCTTCTTCGCCTTCTAACTAACACGTTCCAGCCTGGGGTTCAGACCCACAAAAACATCAGAGGCACCAAGACTTCATCTTAAGTTGATCCTGAGCAACAGCTGGCCGGTGAAGCAGCTCAGGAAATCGATATACTGTGCAATGTTGTAATAGAATGCTTCTTAAAAACATGACAATAAAAATATTTTAGATCATGTCTAATGTAGTGGAGAAAAACCTTCCATAAAGAGATAAAATAGAAAGAAGCACCATTTTTCACTTCAAGTTTTTCTGAGTTCCATCCAAAAACTTGGGTATTTGAGATATCTCAAACAGAGTAAAATTAAGGACTGAAAAGCAGTTGATTTGTAACCTATGTGCCAGCTAGCAAAGGGTGTTCCATTGGATAGCACTCAGAAATCTAAAAATTCTATCACTAGGTACATAAAAATAAACAAATAATTAAAGAAATAACCCTCAAGTAGAAAAAGGCATGCTTATTATTCTAAAACTTGCACCTTTTTTGTTTTAATTCTTTCTTTGTTAAGACAAAGAAAACTCAGGCATCAACCTTTTATTCAAAGAGCTTATTTGTCAGGTTTCATTGAAAAGATTAGAATTGTATTTATTCAGCCAGAAAGCACAGAGCAAACCAGGTTTTTTTTTAGAAAACCTTCTAGAACTTACTAGGAAAAAAAAAAAAACAGAATAATAAATAAATCTCTTGTCCTAAGAAACAGACTGCCAGAAATTTAAATTACTGTTATTTTGACAGCCATCTGTAGAAGGAAGGTCTGTGCACAGGTTTTAGGACAAAAGCAAAGACAGCTGGACAAAGCTAAGTTAACACACAGGATAGGAATTCAAATTGTGTATTTTGTCTACCCCAACTCAAGAAAAAAGCTCTTAAACTTAAAAATAAGTCTCAATAAAACCAAAAATAGTAAAAGTCTCCAAGAAAAAAACACTAGAAAAATAATTCCAATGCTTTGCATTTAATCACCAAAGATAAATATGCTTATAAACTGGTACATTTGGAAATATATTGGTGGTCTGGGAAATAGGATTAAGTTAATAATTTCACACTGCAAAATTATCTCACACTGTTTGCAAGGAAACCTCTTGAGGAATGCAGCAGTTAGAATCATATTTCAATATTTGTGCTTTTGGATCAGATTTACTCCAACCTGTGGCATTCAGACAAGCACATAAAAAACAATTGAGAAGGAGAAAGTTTAAATGACCTAAAGTAAACATCTTCTGAGTCTATCATGACATCAAATTCTACTGTTATATCAGTGAAAACAGGGTATGATATTTCCATGGAAGGTAAAATTATTTTGATTTAAACACATAACATCAAATAACCTTGCTTCCTTTGTTTTTGCAGACAAATGCCCAGATGACCTTAATTGACCTGTGCTCTGGCAAAGTACAGAAGAAATCTTAATCCCATTTTCTCATACAGTAGCAGCAGTTTAAGCAGTAGCACCTCTACCGTGCTGCCCTAAATCTCCTTTTCTTTAATGCTCTCATTAGGCCTGTAACATCCATCATGGGCCATAGCATATCCCCCTAAAACGTCCGTTGTTCTCAAAATTCTACTTACTACTTGAAAGCTCTCATTCTTTTGAAGCAATACACAAATAAATTATAATTTCTCTCCTGAAACAACTAGACACAGCATACGTACGTTTCAGCAAGACAGAATAAACACAAGCCATGCTGCAATTCATTTCTGTTCTCCTTTGTTCTGGATTTCCATCTTCCATAAAGTTCTCATCCTAGATTTGATCCTAAATTGTTCAGTAATGCTAGCTTTTCCTCAATTACCCCACTTGATTTCTTTTCTGACTGATCCTGATTTCACCTTATTGGTTGAAAAATGCTGTCAACTGTCCAGATTTTTATGTAACACTGTTCTGGCTCTTAAACAACGTCAATTTTCATTCCTGTAAACTAATCTCTCAGCTAAAAAGTATGCAAACTGTCACTAAAAAGCTGTTAATGGCTTTTAATTATTTTTGCTAACTAAATCAAATGAATTTAACTTTCTGTTCCACTTTTCTACCTCCAAAGCCTTCAAAGGTTTTCACAATTTGTATTGGAAAAGTGAACATAAGCCTAAAACTGCCTGGATTAAAACAAGTAGACCCTAAAATTGTATCACAACTTGTGCTGAGGTTGGAATTTTAGCTTTACTTGAGGAAGAGTATTTTAGAATTCCACCTTCTAGGAAGCAAAAAAACCCCAAACCACAAACTTTTTTTTAAGCTTGAAGAAATATCAGCATTTTGCTAGGTGTACTAAAATAAATCTCAATACCAATAAGTTACAAAGCTTTAGCAAAAGACAGCAAAATAAATAAGTCAGGACTATCAGACTAGAAGAAACAAACTAGCAACCACGTAAGAAATCCATTCACGTGAATGCACAGTGAATTTCAAAACTGTCTATGCTAGAATTTTTTCTTCTCTTTTCTGATAATGAACATGTTATCATTACAAAATAATAATGTCAATACTTAACCTACTCTGTTATTCCTACTTGAGTGATCAGAGACATAAACTCTTACTAGAATTTAAGGCAGGAGTATTCATTTGTGTGTTATCCTAATACTTTGGATTTCAGGAAAATAAACCCGCAACAACTACAAATGTAGCTTGAAGATTTCCTGTAACAAAGACAGCCAAAGGCCAAAATTTCCCACATTCAAAACCATATTTAGCATCTGGGTGCTATAAGGAAAAATCCATATGTGTTTGTCTGACTTGGAATATACTACAAATTTAATTAAGTGATCTGAAGACCAGCATACTACAAATTGGCCTCAGAATATCAATATCCTGCCTTACTCCAACTCACTTAATTTTGATGTATTTTTCTTTATGTTTTGATTTGAAAGATTTTTTTATTCCAGTTCTCACTTAATTTGACATTTTGTCACCAAGAATGTCCTGTCTGAGTAGTTCCCCAAGACTACATTTCCAGTGATAGCCACAGTCAGTGCCGATAGTGAACAAAAATGTAGCGTCCACAAATATATATAACAGGGCTGCTACATGTCTTTAAGGTCAGTTTCTTTCTTGTAACAAAGAATAAAAATGCAAGCATACATTGTGCATGCACACTGCTCTCTAAATGGGCAGAAATCTTGCTTTATAGGCAAGCATCGAGCTATAGTAGTGGTAGCATTTACAAGTTGTGGGCAAATACATGAAAGAAATGCTTAGCTTCGTACTGCTTTCCTACACAGAAAGAATAAATGAATGAATGAAAAGTACTTTGAGATCTCTTCATGGTATACTTTATTACTACCAAGCAGAGATTTCAAGTAAGAAACACTTAAGGAACAAATCTTAAAGTGAACTGGATACTTTAAAACAAAACAAACACTTCAATAACAACTCCTAAAACAACTTGGATACTTAAAAACAAAACGCACCAAGCCTCTAAACTCTGAATGTGTGTTTGGTTACTAACAGTTAAAGAGTCATTAGATTTTCTGTCTGGAAAATACACAATCTTTAGCTAATGCAATGCACACAGACAATTCAGATGTAAGCAATATTGTTTCCTCTGGTTTCTCCCAGACAATGGAAATATTCACTAGGTCTGAGACAAAACAAAACCAAAAAATATGAGTATAGATGGTGACAAAAGACTATTTTTAATGGCAAATTAGGCCTGCACACCTGTCTCAATCCAGGACTGATAGTTGTATTTTACTCATTTGGTCAGTTACTTTGTTGAGCCAGTACAATAACATCACATAACATTGTTAAAAACAGACCTGCAGTAACGTGCAAATATACCTTCTGAGGTCAGAAGGTATTAAAATCCTCAAAGAAAAATGTGTATTTGGGCTGGTGAAGAGAATACCAAATAGGGTAATACAATAAATTCATTCTACAAGGCGATGGGAAAAGAGAAAGGATCTATTGCATCTTAGTATTTCTGATGCCTCCCTTCACAAAAAATCCAACAGAAGTCAGGAAATTGGGCAATTGAAGAACAGATGCAACTCGTGTATATAGGGACGACCTTGCAGACATGAATGTACTTAGGTTTGAAATATTTACCTGCAGATAGAAAACACATATTTGAAGTAGATATCTGCAAACTATAAAACACATGGAACAGTACAGAATTACTGAAAATAAATTTGTTCCTCTGACCTTGTAGAAATTTAAAATCACAGATTGGGAGAACAAAAACCTGCCACTGTTCCCTCTATTCCATACACACAGAGAATAATAATTAGGATAGAATGCTAGCTTAAAAATCTAGGACTGAATGTTAATATTTAGCTAAGATTAAACCTAAGACAAAGTTATCAGTTAATAGCCTAAAACTTAGAACACCTTGAGTGAACTTCTAGCACCAACAGAGTTTCTCTGTTCTTGGGCCAATCACTCACTTTTTCAGTACAACAGGTGTAAAAAAGGGGGGGAAAAACCCTTGTTTTCCTGTGCTATTTTTTGCTTCAGTCTACAAACTATATACAGCACAAGAATCTAAATTATATTTCAGATGGTTAGGTCCAAAATAAAATATATATTTAACCCTTGTTCATTTTAAAGATTTTCAGTTAGGTTCATTTGGGGCAAGAGGCTTAAAGCCATTCATGGTGAAAAAATAATGGAGATGGTAACTGAAAAATGCTTTTTCAGTAGGCAGATCTGTGTCTTTTACTACTCTCTTATTAAATAGAGTCCACAACAAATCAAGGAAATCAGAATGAAATTAAGTTAATAAATTTCTTGTACTTACAAGAACAGTACCTTAGTAGCAGCCATCAAAAATGTGTTTTATACACCGTACAATGGCTAAGAGATTTTTAACACAGAAGAGGCTACAATGGAATATATATTAAAAAAAATAAAAGATCCTGTGACACCAGAAAAACAGTTCAGTCTCAGCAGCTTCAACTGCAACGATTTATACACAAAATATTTTGAAGGGTGTACATACAAGAACTAAACTAACCATGAGGAAAACAGTCCCAACAAAATTAAATTGATGGGAGGAGGGACCTGGTGTTGCTTTTCCAAAAGTCAGAAAACTGTAAAATTAAACCTCACCTCCCCTTTCTCCCTCTTTCACCAACGCTGTTGCTGCTATAGTGGGAGAAGCCTCCCATCCAGCAATACAGACTTCTCAACTCTGAGATATCCTGATTAGAGGCTGCAGGCACTGGGAGTCCCTCTATGGGGCAGGGATACTTGTAGGCACAGGACAAAGAAAGAAGAGGCACATGAAACAGCAACTAGGAAATGTTCCTTCAACCTATGGGCTCCAGCCAGCATAAAGCCCTGCTAGGAGAGACCTCACAGGCAGCAGGGGTGGACACTTGTTCCCAGTCCTGAAGCAGCAGCAACTGTCTGAGTCATCACAAACCAGGCTGACCAGCTGGACCTCAAACAAGAAAAGGAGAAGCAGCAAACACACTGCGCTGCAAACACTCACAGATCCCAACACTAAACAGGGAAATGTGACTTCAGATTTAAATGACTGTTTAATTTTCAAAGTGTCAGATTTCATGGGTTTGCTATTGAGATCTTTCCTGATGTTCTCAAACCACAGAAGTTTACCGGTCATTATTTCTGCTTCTATACATTTCCTAGTTCATCTACACCTCTCAAACCTCCCTGGCACTAGCACAGTAAGCTTCCTTCTGAGGTACAATATCACCAAATTAAAATGAGCAATCCATGCCCTGACTTTTACTGTGCTGCCTCATCTTGAAACTAACAAAGTAGAGTGAGCTATGGATTTTGACAAAATAACTTCAAACACTGGTCCCATACCAAGATGCCAGTAAGACTACCAAAGGAGACATCCTACAGGCATTGAATAATGCAGGCATTGTGTACCTTGCTTTTGATCAAATCTGGCAAAATAATAGCCAACGGGTTGCCCAACAGCTACTATTCCTTGAGACATGGAAATGTATTCTGCTAGATGTTGTCCTTGAAAATTTTATCAGAGCCACGCTGAAAAGAAATATAAAGCATTATGACTCTTCCAAATGGCTGAAAGAACAGGTGAAGTATGCAGAAAATGAGAGCAAAACCATGTAACTTTCTCAATGAAAGGATTTACCATGGATACCTAAGAGCAAAATGGATAATAAAAGTCAACCTAAATTAGACGTCAAGCACACTCTGCTCCTGGGATCAAAGAAGATAAAATGATTTTGAAAATATTTGCGGAGATTTTCTCATGCAGCACAAAGCTCCAGAAAGTTTTCTTTCTATAACTTGGATCTCATATTTAAACATCACACTGTTAGGGTTATAAAGAACCAAGAGGAGTTTGCTATTAATCAACTGCACTCCTTGTTTACCTCTTATTCGCTTAAGAGGAAAGGAGGCAGTTCTAGCCACAGGAAAGGAAACACTAGTCAGTTGTAAGAGCCTCTGCAGTATTATTAGACAGTGCACCAATTTATAAATCGCTCTACATGATCAAGAAAGCATACAACAACATTTTAGATCAGAAAGCAAAAATCATAGGCATTGGCAAAAGATCACAGGAAAGCCCTGAAGTTTCACATAGAAAGACAACTTTTTTCCTACGGAAATTAACAGAAGAGACATGACAAACACAACAATGAACACATCTCTATGTTAATCTCTGGGGTCTATTCAACTAAACTGTCTCCGACTACAAAAAGCTTAGTCCAAAAAGAGAACTGGTGCACTGCAGTAACATTCCAGCTGAGCCCACTTCAGACTCCACTAACTAGGCCACCAATTTAGAAAAGCACATACACCCAAAGTGAACTCTAAAGGACCGGACCACGGCATCAGCACAGCACCACTGGTGGGCTCGGGACCTGATTTCAGCAGGTTTCAAAACTCTGCACAGAAATGCGGGCCCGCGGCTCATCTCGGCTGTGAGAAATGCGAGCTCTCGACGGGGTGTCCTGCAGCCGCCCTGCTCAGCTCCCATCTGAGACTCCTCCTCATCATCACGCATCATGCTGTGGGATATGGGGGCAGAAGGTGTGTGTATGCGAGGCTGGGGCAGAAACCCACGGCGAAAGAACCCGGCCAAGCAGATGCGCTCAGAGCGAGGGCCATGGCCGGACTCGGAGCGGCGGCTGGGGGCAGGGAATGCCGTGGCGCAGGTGAAGCGAAAAGCGGGACCTTCCTTCGCTGGGGGCGCGGGTCAGCTCCCCGCAAAAGCGGCCGGGAGAGGAGGGCAGGGGGGCAAACGCTGCTCCAGGGGACCGAGGGAAGCGCGGGGCGGGGGGAGGAGA
>VXBB01016560.1:0-123667 GCA_013399915.1 Illadopsis cleaveri
TATATATATAACTTTGTAAACAAACATCTTAAAAACTATCTTGCAAGACTCTGTCTTGGCTTTTAGGCACTTCAGCTTATTTTCAAAATCATGTCAAAATTTTCAAATATAGTTTCCCAAATATAGAGATCAATACTTATGCATAGGGTCACAAAAAGATTACACTTTCAATGCTGATATTTACTGTAGAGTTGGCAGATCTGTTCAGTATCTACAAATCAGGGTGTTGTTTGGGACTTTTTTTAATATGAAGAGATGNACTAATATGTAGAAGATTCTGAGGTATTTTAATCCAGATAAAAATTAAGATACCATGGGATTATGGTTCTGTTCATAAATATTGTTCCACTGAACAGGAATGCTGTGATAGTTTTACAGAAGCTACCCAAAACAATATTTATCCTTTAGTTCACCAGTTTTACAGCAGCTACCCAAAACAATATTTATCCTTTAGTTTACCTCGAGACTCTGATTTTCAGAACCTAGATCTAAAGACAATAGAAGTCAAAAGAAACCTTCTCCTTTACTTTAACAGACATGAATTAATGTGTTTAGTTTCTTTCTTTTTAGTATTCTATCTACTATATTTTTTGGGGTGCTTACTGTAACCATTTATAAATTTAATAAATTTAGTAAGCAATGTATAGTGACAACAATGTGTTGAAACATAGTCCATATGATAAATACTTTATTAATACAAACACTTTCACTAATTAGAATTATCAACTTTTATTAAATTAGACACCACACTTCTATTACTGTAAATTACAAATGTTCAGAAAATAGGTGCAAAAGTCGATGATACTGTATGCAGTAATATATGTTTCATCTCTAAGGGTAATAAAATTAAATATATGCAACTTCTCTGTTTGATAAAACTGCTAATAGTTGAAAAGAACATGAGAAAAGATGATTTGTCAAAGCACATCTATGTGCTCCAGTAACCTCTAAACGCTAGGGTTGCAGTGGTGTAGGCTTCCCTTGCACTTGTCAAGCAATCTACATACATTGCCAAGGAGAATTGCTAACTACCGACTCTAACCACAAGTAATCTGTTACAGATATAAAATATATTCCATTAAAATACTTTGAAAATAAAACAAAATATGGACTCTCGAAAATTACTTCAGATTTGAGAGGGTAATTGAATCGTAATGCTGGAGAGAAAGTGATAATTTAAGTTTTGTTGAACTAAATGTGATGTGAAAAGATGGTTGGGGGTAAAATCAGAGGAAACTGAGTAGTTATATTCACATTCTAACAGAAATTATAATGGTATGGGAATTATAGGGTGAAATGCAGTTGCCACTTCCTGGAATGCCATTGGCAAGCTCAAAACGTATTCCATGATTCCCCATGCCCTCAATCTGCAACTTTTAGCACCTGCTGAGGGTGGTGGAATGGAGTGTGGAACAGATTGTTTGCATCCTTGCAGAGAGGAAACTTGATGGGACTTTGCAGCTGATAAACTGCACAGCACTTCCCAGTCAGGGGGCATAGGAGAAGATGTCTTGCTGCAGAGCCAGCAAGAGTAGTGAAATCATTCTCCTCAGATGAAATTGGTTCATTATAACCTAATGGCAATATTTATGCATCCCAAAGTTATCTGTCCCAAGATACAATCATCCCCCACTGAGTATATGCTCTATATTTCATTGACTAGACCTCTAAGAGAAAAGCAAGAGAATTTTATAACAATCAGTGACAAGGATTTTGTACTTTACAGAATTTAATTTCTTTTAATTAAAAAGAATTTTAGAATCACTCATGCTACACCCAAACACTAAGAAATAGTATGAAAGTAAGCTTAGAATGGAAGAAAGTCAGGGAAGACTCCACTGTAGCTACTGGGATCAGCTGACAGCCTGAACCTGTGGTCTTCCCCATAAGGACCACGACTGGGTGAGAGCCATATTCTGTGCATGCTGAATGGCTTTACTGGGGATTAGAGCTTGTCTTGCATTGCTTTGAATGAGTTTTGCAGTCAGATATTATCACTGACAATCCGTGAACCTTGACCTGTCATAATTTCAAATTCTGTGAAGTGTTAGTGTGAGTCCTTCATGGGTGCTGGCAGTCTCTGGCAGTGGGGAACGTACTAGAATAAAGAGGAAGACTGACTTCCACACCCAGAGGGGTCTCCTTTATGCTGTTGTTGTGTGCCCCTGAATAAGTCACTCATAGTGACCTCCAATCTAGCAGAACTGTTCAGTGAAGGGTCCCACTAATGGAACCCTGACAGACTGGGTGGGCACAAAGGTCTTGGCTTTCCTGGAGTACCGACAGACGAGTCAAATGGTAAGAGTCAAGGAAATCTCCCCTTTTCATGTGTCACCTAATGCGTGCACTCATTTAGGTGGCTATATTTTGAGGAAAGTTCACAGTCCTACACTCATATACTGTTAGATTCAGTTTTAGCAGACCCTCCTTCTTTCCAACTGCAATAATAAGGCAGGAGGCCTACATATACCGAACACCTCTACACAGCCTTTCCTTAGACGGTTACTCTTTACTTTTTTAATTCTCCAAAAGCAGCTTCTACCAAGCAATGGTATTGCTCACTCGTGAAAGGGTATGTTGTTAGAAGCAAAAAAATTAAAACAAACAAAGTCAGTTCATGCCCTGGTTCACTTATACATTATCCTTCTCTCATAAGTTTTAGCAAGCTGCCTTTATTTATGCTTATGTATACTGGCAGTGGCCAAAATCTCTAACCCTCTTTGTATCTGAAAATTGATTTAAAGCTGGACAAAATCATCTCATGCTATTTCAAAGCTAAAAACTTCTGAGGTGTCTATGCAAATCACACATGTAACAATTCCACTTCGTATGGGAAGACCAGTTCTGACCTAATTTGAGAGCGATGGAATAGTATGTGATAATAAAATCTAGACTGGATTGTTTTCCTCCCTCTCCTTCCCCTCTTCCAGACTCACAGATTGCATTTCAGGTACTGCAGGTAAGACTGTCAGCAAGCTCGCATTTAGAAGAAAAGATGCCTGCTCACAAACAAGATGTTCTGACAAGTTCACTATAAAAATCAGTTGCAAAAAAGGATTTTGCAGATAAGAATCATTGAGAATGGCTCCACAGTGTGATTAAAACTTCCCTTGTGTAATGTTTCTTCAAAAAGACCAGAGAAATTGGTACTTACCATTGCAAGAGAAATTTCTTTCCTCCTTTTCATTATTTTGTCTCTGAAATCTGTAACATATTCATAGACCTGTGGTAATATTGCAGCTTATGGGCCTCATTATTACCTCAGCTGTGTTTTACCTGGACTGCAATCATGGAAAGGAAGGTAAAAAAGGCATTGTATTATTAGCCTGGATATTTTTCTGTAACTGGGCATGGGCATTTAAGCTGCAATGGAGAAGGGCAGGTCAGGTTAGGGGACTGGACACAGGTTCCTCTGATAATGCTTGGAACTCTGTACAGGGGATAGAGCAAACTTATTTAAGTGCATTATATTGCTTCTTTCCATCTTCACATTTGTGACCTGGCCTTGAAGCAGAATGTTGCCTTTTTCAGAGACAGGGTGTACCAAATAGCAACTTCTGATAGAAAAAAAAACCAGAAAAATAAATACAACCAGGTAAAAGATAGATGAATACTTTCAGACAGAATTGACCAAAACTTTTTTGACAGAATGCATTTCTTGTGAGTGGATAGGGAACTCCCATTTGCCAAAATGAAAAATATTCCACAGAAATACATTTATTTTGAAGGGAATTTTATTAGCCCAGAATGAAATGTCTAATCCAAGTGAGAGAAGAGACTCTTACCAAGAATTTAGTGTTTGTGACATTTGTCACGGTACAGTAGATCAGTATTTCTCTTGAAACATTTCATGTGAAGAGATTATGTAAAGAAATAGCTTAAGGATAGAGGGGCCACTAACTGCTGCTTTTACAATAAAATGACTGCCTGTGGCAAGAGAGAATGTGCAAGGTGGTCTGTGGTGAACAAACACAGAACAATGTCTTGCATTTCCTGCACCTACCTCAGAAATTCCCTTTTATGAATGGAAATGTGCATGCTCTGTAAGGGGGAATAAGCTCTCAGACTCTCAGGGCTGCTTTGCACAGGTTCAGGGATTATGAGCCCCACTAAAGGTGGTCAGTTAAAAAGTGACTCTTGCTCCTAGCAAGGGCAAAGCACATCTTGCACTGCAAGTGAAAAGCATTACACTTGAAACTGCTGGGCTAGGCAAAGGCTGCACACTGCATGGACGAGAAGATAAAACATAAGCAGGATTGCTACAAAACTGAGGAAAAGAGTGAAATATTCCTATGATTCCAGTGAAGATAAGCAGCTGCAATGCATTCCTCTAAAACAATTAAACCAAATGTATTATTCTCTACACATTACCAGCCAGAAACACAGTAATATTAGGCTTCCCAAGGATATACATACGTAAAAATTCCCCCCCCTTTTTTTTTTTATTCCATTAAAGCAGAAATATCACAGCAATGAAAGTATCCATGTAGGGTTATCTTAATTAGTATTTTCAGTTCTCAGAAAAGAGAGAATTACTAACTCAAATAAATATATTTTCAGTTAATTGCTACTGCTGTACAACAAAGAATAAATTTTTGTGCATTTACAAGCTGAGGTGAATTTCTGAGGCTTATCTTTCAAATGAAGTACATTTTTTTATCAAAAGCATCTCATAACTGCTGTTTGCAGCTTTTATCTCGCTGCTGCTGTACATCACTTTATCTACTGGAAAAGCTTGCACATTTTGCACAGCAATAGGAGAGAACTGAAATTCAAAACATATAAAAATCTCACAGTGTTATTGTTCCAATAATGTTTTGTATATTAAGTAGCAACAGTACCAGCAAAGAAACCTCTATGCTACTGTGATGGAAATTGTAGGGAACCTTTCAGTAAGTAAAATCCCAAGAGTTTTTACTACAGCTTACATTCCCAGAAGACAAAGTTCTGAAGTGAAAAAGTAAATCTTTTCGGAGATAGTACTAGTGTTGTCATTAGTGGAAAGCCAACTTATTTCAATATCAAAAAAATATATTTTATAAAAACAATGGTTTTTTTTTAATTCCCTTTGAAAACAACATAAAACTTTATTTCCTTGTGACCCATCACCATCATATGACTATTGTGTTCCATTCATCCATTTTGATCAAAAAGATGAAACAAGACCGTCTTTTCAGCGAGGTCATGTATCTTTAACTGCTTCTGTCTTAAAATAGCACCTGTAAAATGAAGTTGGTGTTTTTCGAAAGGGCTTTTAATCATTATTATAAAAAAGGTGAGAATTTTAAGACCAATATTTTCTTTTTTTCATTCCTTATGCTATCATGTCTCTGCTAGTATATTAGTAGCTCATTGTTTATTTTCTATTTCTTAAATCACTTCAACCTGTGAAGTCTGTCCTTGTCCAACACAATACAGGAAGCAGAGCGCAAAGACTGCTGCTAAGAATGCCCTTAACAGGAGAAGCAGGATATAATGTGAGAATCATATTCTCATTTTGATGCTTATTTTGAAAAACCAGGCATTTCCACAGTGCTCCAAGCCTTCATCCTCATTTACGGAATAATGCTGTCATGGGCTCTTGAGCTTGTAGGGGACATACAAGCCTTGGAAGGGAATAGTTCCTATGTTGTTGTCATCAAGGAAAGTCTGCAATTCATGTTCTTTGCACTATAGTCTTCATTCATATTTTGAGCTACAGTACCTTAACCTTTGTACTGTGGATAATTTCTCCACAAATGATTTAGCCTACTGACCATTTCATATGACTAGCTATATATCCTTGTTTGGAAAGCAGAGTTTTCATTAAATTTAATTACTTTGCCCTACAGCTTGCATGGGAAAGGTTCATGGTAAAGGTGGAGCTATTAAATAAGTGTAGCTACTAAACAAGGCCAGCTGCTATTAAAATCTACATAGTAAAGGTGAAGCTACTAAATTAAGGTGATTACAGTTTGAAGGTGTTTCTAGATGAAGAAATATGGGTAAGCTTTTGCACCTATAGTGCATTTTACCATGCACAATATTGTAAAACTTGTGTGAGTAGCTCAGTAAGATGTTTCCACATCTTAGCTGTTACAACAATGTCATATTAAACTAATTTCTACAAATATGAAATATATTATTTTAAAAATTTTAATCCATTAGGAATTCATTTGAACACTTGACTCTGCAAGACATTCTGAAATTCATAATGAATCTCAAAATCTCTGCTACACTTCAAAGTAAAAATCCCTTTAAAAATTGCTAAATATTTTTCTAAACTGTATTGTGAATAACACTCTTAAGTAGAACCCAAGTCCCTAGTAAATTGCTGGTAGCTGGCTCATCTCCAATTTTCACAGGCTGTCACATTTTCTAGTAAACTGAATTCATGTACCACCCACAGCACTTGGTCTATCTTCTCAAAAACACACTTTACTCCTTGTAGTCATGGGATAAAAGTCTGTCTTTGTGGTTGCTCATTTCATTGCATCAGAATAACTGTCCTTGCAGCCCACCATAGCACTGTTTGTACAAGATGCCAGAGTTTCTGTGCAAGGCATAAGGCCTTGGAAGGGAAAAGTCTCCAAATACGCTGTTTGTAGTGGCTGGGGGAGCGAAACTTGGAATAAACCATACCCCTGATGGGATGTTTGGAAGAGGCTCTGAAGTTGAGTTGCTTTAAAAGAGAGTTCAGAAATTAATTAGCATATATGCAAAATGTTCAAAGGTCTGGGAATGGAATAAAGAGCAAGTCAAACTGCCCATATAGAAACATCCTAAAGCGATGCAATATGACTGTCCTTTGCAGAGTGAAACACTCTAATTAAATTGCTCATTGACAATAACATTTCCATTATAAAGAACAGTTTGGGAGTCTATCACAATTCTATTCTTAGCATCTCCCAGAATTTCCATAATTTTCCTCATAATGTGGTACAGACAGTTAAGTTCCCTTCAGCACTTCCTTCAGACTGTAATGATTTTCTATGTCTGGTTAATCTAATAGGAGTAATAATGTAATATTAAACCAATCTGAAATTCACTGAATTATTCTTGTTGATTTCAGTGGACTTTGAATGACAATTCACAAGTGACCAAGAGGTCACACCAGAGTTCTGGAGACCAGAGGATCTGTCATACAACTACCCACATTTTTTGCTGAATTTCACACTTCAAGCCCTAAAGTCTGAAAAGCAGTTTCTCTGTGATCCAAATTGAATTTGGTGCTGTGCTAGAACAAGAGGAGGTCCTTTGAAGAGTTACATGATCCTTGCAACCCATACTATTTCACATGTGTTTCATAGTAATAAAAATATCATTCAAATAATAATGAAGCATATTTATTTTATTAATATTATTCTTTCTTTCCTTGATCAAATTCAAAGGGTTTTTCACTTGTAGATCTTTGTGACAAGACCCAGAGTCAGATAAGGATTTGAGGAAGTTTATCTAAAATTTTTCTTTATGATGAATATCCTAAAATATAAAATTACTTTTATCAATCTGGCTTTATTAACCTATAAATTGGAATACTTTATTTCTTAAATCAAGACAGACATTTAAGACAGATTAGATACAAAAATCTTTGTCTTCTCAGAGTTTTCTTTCTTCAGATTTTCCTAAACAGAATGTTATACAGAAATGCTACAGAATGTTTCTCAGATGCAAGTTCTGCACGGACTGTTTTTTGCCACCTCCAAGGTCTATCTGTCTCATCTCTTCTCGCAGTAGTGTCCTCACAGTTGCAGGCTGCCAGCACATTTCTTGACTGCTTTATCTCCCTGCCCCGTGCTGCAACCTGTCTAGTCTCGCTCCTGAAAAGGAAGGCTCCTGTGGTCCTCTAGAGCAGCAACCTCCCACCTACTTCCACGAGGATCTACCTCATCTGATCTCTTATAAATAAAGAAGTAAACAGGTAGATATCAAATATCACAATCTGAATGACTTTTTGGGGTTTTAAGAAAACTGAAATTTATGATAAGATACCCTTCCGATATTTTACCCTTTACGATAGGACTTCCAAAGAATTTATCCGGCAAATACCTTAAAAACAGATGATGATATTTTTCCTAAGGACATATGTATGTTGTTGTAAGATAAACTGATTTTTGAAAATTAGTTTAAGCTGCTAGTTCCCCTGGATTTTCTGAATTCATCTGCCTTAATCTATAAATATCTAAAGATGGCTTTTTGCTACCTCAAGACATATTTTTTTACACTAAAATATTGCCTTAAATGTTGTCATCTGTCTTTACGTTGTTTAGAAGTTTGAAAGGGAAAGTGAGGAAGGCTGAAGATAGCACAATTGAGCTGACTATTGAAGGCTTTCAGTTTCTCCCAACCTTCAGGAGCTTCTCAGAGTTCAGGATTTTAGAAAGCCTGGCTGACACTGCTAGAAGCCATGGCATTTCTGACATATATCAGGAAAAACATGCTCCTAAGAACATGAAGAACCCCTGTTGTTTCCTGAAGAAGCGCAAAGACTTCTACGACATGTGATTTTCTAAACACTTATGCATATTGTTTTCATATTACATACCTACCAGACTCTCCTAACTTTTGTGTACCATACACATCTTTTAGCCGATTGCAATTCTATATGTACTAGGAAGCAGAATAACAGTTCCTATATGTATGAATATTCTGAGTCAAATGCCTTGCAACTTTCTTAAGTATTTTTTTCGTGTAACAAGGTTAGCTCATAATACTCTCTAAAATACTCAAAAAACTATAATATTGTAAAAAGTGCTTTATTTCCAATGGTCTTACAAAGCAGTCAGACTATCATGAGTAAGTAAATCAATATTAAATAGGGATTTAAAAACCTTACCTTTTCCAGACCAGTAACTCATGTTTTAAGTACTGAATTTGTTTAGCAGCTCAGAAATACATTTAAATAATTTGATTGAAATACATGCCTTTTTTAAGACCTTCTACATTCCTTCAGATTTTAATAAAAAGAGAAACCTCAAACACAGGTATTGGTTAGCATTACAGCTATGTACAAGGATTCTTTTGCTAAAGTAATCCACAAAAGCAAAGAAAAAATTTCCCGAAGCATTAAAGTGTGAAGTGACCAATTTAAGAGAGAAGTACATTTAAGGACAAAAGATCCAGGTCTTGTGGAAAGTAACAAACATTATTACAATAAAATGAACAATATGATTAACAAACACAATTTATGTGTTGACAAGCCTTAGAGATTAAAACTGAGATTGCCCCCTTAGTACAATGAAAGCTAAGATCTGATTTCCAGTATATTCATTTAAAATGTTTTTCTTTACTCAGCTTTTAGAACTTACTAGAGCATACTGAGTTGTGCCAACTATGCATGTTTTGTAACAAGATGACCTTCTAGCAACTCATAATGAATTTAAGTGCAGTTGTAATAAGAATTTCAAAGGGAGTTTAAAAGTCATGTTTATAATCTTTTGGTAAGGCCACAGACTTCATTATCATAATGTTATAGCACAGATTCAAATCAATTTTAGTTATACTTCTAATGAAATCTCAGGCTCGCAACCCACTGCTTCAATTATTTTTTCAGTTATGTCTCATCTAAAACTTCTATTTTTATTCCTGTTATCCCCTTTCCTTTCCCTCAAAACAGGCCTGTATGCAAGGGGAAAGCAGCCATGGAGTTTCCTGAAGAGCTACCACATTTCCTCTGGAATTACAGCACATCTGCTCGAGTCAGGGCCAGAAATGGCATTAAGTTACTGTACAAACTCTGTGATGAATTTGTTAAGTGCTGTCCTTTTGGGAAGAAGGAATTTATTTTTTTTTAAATGGTTAACTACTAAACCTGTGGAAAGTAACCCAATTCTTTAATATGGATCCTTCCTTTAAAATTTATGTATTTGTAGGCAAATTATAAATCTGTGGGCTAAAAGTCATCTTCCTTAACATAAACTTAACTCCTGATACAGAAGAGCTTTGAATTTCAAACATGACAGTAGGAACAAGTTCTTTTTTGAGATACTTTTCTCCAGCTAAGGAGGGAAAAAGGAAGAAGGGGGAAAAAAAGACTGCTATCTCATTATGTGGAACTGTACTGACAGTGAAAAGAAGCTAATTTTGAAAGCATTGTGAATGAATTATTGTTTCATAGTTTGATGTCTTCAAAAACATATTTTGTGTTTGTTCTTAACAGGGCTCATTCAATTCAAATCATTCCAGGAGATCCTGAGCAACACTCAGGCTAGAGTCCTGTATGTGGGATAATTCAACACTGAGTTTTCATTATTTCTTTCCAAGAAATATGCTTACACAGTAATTTGCTGTTGCTTTTGGAACCTACTGTAAAACGTCAATTTGACAGAAAGAGCCATAAAAGCAGGTGCCCTGGGTAAATGATGCAGGAATACCAAAATGTGCAGAACCAAACAGGGTTGAGGTAAGGACCATCATACACACACCTTGCAGCAGGGTACTGGGAAAGTGGCACCGCACACACACAGAGTTTACAGGCAAAGAAGCACAAACTTCTCCCTTGCCTAAGGCTTTGTTTCAGTTCACTGAACAAAGCACTAAAAAGTAATTACAATCTTTTTCTTGGAAATTGTTCCAGACCCTCCTTGGAGGTTTCTGCTTCAAAGGCATTCCAAATTATAACAAAAGAAAGTGGGCTATTTTCCCAAAGTTTAAGAAAAATTACATTTAATAGCACAAATGTGATAGTTTTTTTGGTTTGTTCTCATATTGGGAAAGGGAAGACAGGTTTTTTTTTTTAAGTGTTATGTTCAGGAATTACCTTCTTCCTCCTGATTCCAAGTAAAAGATACCTGGAATCTGTCTGGAATAAGCCTCACACATTACCATAAAGCTAGCTTCATCTCACACTGTTCATAATTTCTTAAGCTGAAAAAGTGGAGAAACAGCCCAAAACTTCTCAGGCCACAGACCTATTCTTTCTTCTACTAACCCACAATGTCTGCCTCTCAGCTATGCTGCAGGGAACAGTCTAAAACAAAGACAAACCCAGTCCAGCACTTTTTTTTCCTCACAGAATCTTAGAAGTCCATCAATACTTTTTCCATCAAGAGAATTCTTTGTGGAAAGTATTGTTTGTGAAATTCTAGTTCAGGAAGTAGGGAGACGGGTCTTTTTAGTGACTTCTGATTCACAGAATTAAAAGAAATTCAAACCAAAAAATTCTAGAAAACAAGCCAGCTGAAATATTACTGGTATCATATATATTATTCCTTCCACTCAAGACAATTAAATAGAACCACTGAAAAATAAGGTGTTGAAAACACTGATGCCATGAGAAAACAGAGTTAAAGCTCTCAACTCAAAAAGAACATGCAATTTCTAAGTTCTCTAAGTTTGTGTCTCATGGTCATGAACAGCCAGTTTTTGCAAAATGTAATTTTAGCTGGCAATGAATCATAAAAGATTGAAAATCATGTTAGCAATGAAAAAAAAAGACTATATGTATCTTCCAAAAAAAAAAAAAAAAAAGTATTAACAGTAAAACAAAGACAGAAAAAAGGTCATCAAATTGAAAAGCTACTAGACTAAGTTAATAATTTTTATATTATGATTAAGTGCGTATGGTCTGTAGGAAACTCTATAGCACTGTCACAGGTTGTGCTATCATGAAAACACTGACAAGACTTGCATGTATAGAAGTTTCTTCCCGTTCTGGGCTCCTGTACATATTTCAATTACACTGCAAGCATTTGCAGAGACGCTGTAAACCTTTTGCAAAAATCTATGCTACTTTTTGGTAATTTGAAAGCTCTCACAAACATTCATGACCTGAAACATTTGCCCTCTCAAACATTCATGACCTGAAAAAATAATTTCTACTGGATGCATTAAGAGACCTAAGAATCTCTGTTTTACATAAATCAGTTCTTGTAGAAATAAATTCAAGCCCAGATCTTTTTGAATACTAGTCAGCCAGCCATCTTGTCTAGTGACAATTTCATTCCTTTTCTCTAAAGCATTGGTTTGGTTTAGATTTTTATTGTTTTAGGGCTTGTCTCTTCTATTTCCATAATAAACATTTATTTCTTCTTTAAAGGAAGCTGGTTAGCTCTGACAATCAAGGTTAAGCTGCATCATGTTGTGTTGAAAATATTTCAACAACATAATTACTCCAAACTGAAGTCACTTCTGCCATTTATCTTAGCTTGAAGTATTTTTGTTTGAAGAATGTCATAATGTGGTTCTTTTCTTTTCTGAGCATGCAGCACTGCCATCGTGCTAGGCTAAAGTACTACTGATGGATTTCCTTATGTGCTGCTCTGCAGCCTTAGCTGTGATGTCCTGCATAGACAGAGTTCAAAAAGAGTCATAAAATTCTGTCAATGACTGCTTTCTGTACTCAAGAGGAGGTGGCATGGACCTATTTTGGGAGCTGAGTCCCACCTAGTGCAAATGCAAGTTTGGTAAAAGTAAAACAGTCTGGGCTAATATAAATTGACTAAGGATTAACGAAGGTCAGCTCTGAGTTATATTTAGTCTTAAAAGAAATGGAAAATAGCTAACAGACCAAAGGATTGGATTAACATTATTCCACTCCATTTTGCTACTGGGTTTAACCAGAATTGACTCACAACTGATTTTTATAGTTCTGTAATAAGTGAAATTGATTAGACATATGCAAATAAGATTTGGTAAGACAAACAGGTTTTTTTGGTTGTTCTGAAACCACTTAACAGAGTAAACTAATGGGGTCAATATATTCCATCTCAGGTTTAAACATAATTTTTACTTGACAACTATGAAAAGGAATCTACATTTTTTCGAAGCCATGCAATGAAAGCATTAGATTAGAGATTAAAGAGCACAGCACAGTGATGTAAAGGTTGACTGGGATTCAAAATTGTATTCCATGTTTTATTATATATTTGGAAAACTAATTATAACTAAAGTCTAACGGATGCCAGAGAGGGCTAAGAATGTTTATAAAATGCTATAATTGAATTATCACCAAGAAACTAGTGTTGTGAGATGACAAAAATCATTATGCAGTATCAGTGTGCTATCAAATGTGTGAAATCTAAACCTTTTTGGAGTTCAGAGCATTTCATTTCAGCTACCTAGTAATTCACCTTTCAGCATTAGACACCATTATTGAATGATGAAGACTGTAATAGATGTTGAAATGTACTGCAGTATTCTATCCAGGTTGCTGCACAAAGGCCTCTTCCAGACATTTGGACTATGTAGGCTAACACTCTGCCATATCTTCCCAGAGCTTTTTTTAATAGTCTGGTGTTTAAACTATCACAGTGATATATTTCAGTGTTAAAACTCATATTTCTTTGACAAAACACTACTGGTTTTAGCACTTTCTTTGACTCCCCCTAACTGAGAATATTAGTGACACAAGCATAATGTCATACCTATCATCTTTTAACAAAAATGCCTCATTTTTTTTTTATTTATGACCATGGCACTTGACATATTTTCCATCAGTATCTCCCCTTCTTCAAATTCCTTCAGTAATGACTATCTTCTCCTCTATTTTAAATTTTTTATGTTTCACTGCACTTGCAAATTTCAGTTACCATTCCCTCCTACAATACATTTTTATTGGCCAGGTATATTATTCCTTTACATGATTCCAACTCTTCAAGCTTGGGCTGTGGAATTTCCCACCACTCCTTCATTTCATAGAATATTCCAGGCTTACTTCACTTTGCTTACATACTTTTCATACAATTTGGTAAGATAACTGCATTTTTAATTTGGTTCATTTTTTAATTTTCCCAAGTCTCCCCTGTAAGTTCAAAGTGTGCCACATTACTTAGCAATACAAAATTTAATATAAAATTGAAAAGACTACTATGCATTTTACATCGCAGAGATGGTGGAGTTAAGAACAAGATTAACCTTCGGCAAGGTCTGGACATTTTTCTGCTTCTTATCTCATTAGTCTCAATAAAACCAGCTATGGAAGGTTGAGTAATCCTGTATTCAAACTGAAAAGTATTTCAGTTTTCAAATTATCAGAAAGATTAATCCTGAAGACAAAATACGTTGTATCAGAGAAGAAAGAAACTAGCTCAAGGAAAGTGAAGCTCATTGTTTTACACTTCAGTCCCCCTTGAATCTGGGGGCACGATCTCTTAATAAAATATTCTCATTTTTCTAAAACATGCATATCGTGAAACAGAGGAAAATTCTACTTCTTAAATTGCTTTAAAAGCTCAGCAATTTTCCCCATAATGTTGATAAAGTAACACACCCACACATAGTAAAACTAAAACTGCAAAAGAACAATGTGGTTTTCTGACATTCACTAAAATACATAACTATGGACAATCAATGTGCTTTGGGAGAACAACCCAGAAACAAAAATAGCTCTTCATTCAAGAACCCAAATAACTATAAAAGGGAAACCTTGGTGAGCTGATAGTTGTTAGAGTAGCCATTGGTCATTGCACACAGCTCAGAACCCAAAATCTGATTTCTCAGACATCTCTATGATGCCTGATGTTTCCTTCTCAGAATTATCAACTCTGGTCTGATCAGGCTTTGTAGAAAGCTGTTTCAGCTCTAAACTCATATTCCTACTTCACTGTTTCCTATCTTGAGAGTGAAAAATCTCAGCACCATTTGGGTGTGTTTTCTCAACTTCTACTGAAGAGCTGACATAGTAATAAAACTACTAAAAGCAGTGTTTTCCTAAACAGCAAATTGGACAAAAAACGAAGTAGATGATGTTTTTAATTTGAAATTCCACCTGAAACTTCACAAACATTGCTTTGAAATTTGCCTATGTAAATTTCTCATACAGAAATTGGAACCAATATTTTTCAATTTGTCCTATTCCATTTGGTCAATTTATTACCATTTTATGTATTTCTATTTTGTGATTTAAAAACCAAATATTTAATAGCTTAGGCTATTTCAGTTCTTCTGCGTTTGCTAAAGATTTTTCTTTTAAATTGCTATTTTTCCTTCAATATAAGATAACTTAAATTCATTTTAGGATGGTGCTGGGATCACTTTTTTCCCATTATTTCATATATTGTAAATAAGAAAAAAATGCTTTTTTACTGCAGTCAATGTGTAAAGTCTCTCTGTTTGCATTTTGAATGTTAGCTCATTGTCGAACACCAGAATAAAAAAAAAGTGTCTTCTGAGGAACCCAGAGGTAAAGTTATACTAACCAAAAGGAGGCATGAAATTAAGTGCTATATATTTATCTCAATTATTAAAACTTTCACCAAGTTCATCCAATGAATTAGCCATAACTGGATGCCACAATTGAGAAATCTGAAAATGGAAGATGCTGTATGAAAACTGCTTGTTAAAACCTCAGGTCCTTTTTTTTTTTTTTTTTTTGTTTTTATTTTGTCAGTGGAACAATTATGTTTTAGAAAAGGATGACCAAAATTCTGTATTTTACTCCTGTCTTTATCTGTTATCAGTAAATAGCTATGAATAAGACCAAAAACAGCTTAAGATTCAGTCCCATTCCTTTTTTGGTTGTGTTTAGTCAATAAAACAAATATTTCTGCACAGAACCTGGTGGAATATGATCAACAGAAGGGACTCAACACACTGGTTGAAGTTTAAAGTTAGAAAATTTGAATGTATGTATAAGAAAAGTAATCCACCTCAGAGAGGCAAGAAGTGTCCCAAGCAGACTCTGACACTTCCACTATAGTATGATCCACCTTTCAGAATCATTTTAGAAGAAAAAGAATAAACTATTAAGGATTTCCTAAATTGCACACTAGGAGGAAGTGAATGTGCAAGAAAAATACCCAAAGGAGAAATTAATAAAATTAGAAGTGCTTGCATTTGTTTTACTAAAAGATAAAACACTTCAAGCATTCCTGTAACAGTTCTCTTCCATTTTCTGGGTTAGCTTGCAGATTTTGTTGGTACTTAGCAATGGCCTGCTGTGTTCTCTTCATTTTTTAGAGCAGAAGATTTATGAATAGGGGAAGACACAGCTACAACCACCTTTTCAACATCAAAATTCCTACTGGGTTCCCTGCAGATGGGACACTGATGCAGTTTGCCTCATCAGACACTGAATTTTCCCTTCATGGTGGATGGTAATTTAGGAACAACAATTAATTCCGAATACTTTCCAGCATGGTCACCATACTTACTTCCTTTGTAAACACACTGTTGGTGCTGTGTTGATCCTCTGTCTTACAAGAGAAACATGACCATTAAAAAATTCCTGCCTTTAGCAGGCAGAGGTCTCCTCCATCCTGCCTTTCACACTGCATCATTCAGTTGGGCATCTGCCCCTTGGTGAGCTGCCATGTAGTGGCCCCAGGAAGACAACAGCTCTGGGACACAGCAGTTAATTCTGCTTTGATGTTCACTGATTATTGATACTTGTTCTGTAAACATAGAGATTCAAGGAGGAGCCTCATTTTGTTTGGCAAGAAAGAAACTGAAGTAGGTTTCATAGGTAATTTCCATAAAATCTGATTATAGCTATAAGCGAATAAAACTTACATATGTCACCAAAAAACAATCTGACAAGTAGTCCAACAACAGCAACAACAATTCAGTGAGGGAAGAATGAATTAAATAGCATGGGTTTACAACATGGCCATGCATAAGCGTGCATATATATATTAGTATCAAAAATGTAATTTGACGGGTTTTTATTGATTTTGAAGAACAAAGCATTCAGGTGCATATACATGTATCTATGGGGTGTGCACATGTGTGTTGATTACAAATACATACATATTGCATGTTTAAAGTAATAGAAAAATATAGGTGGAAAGGGCCCATCTGAGGTCCTGGCCCCTTCCAAAACTGTTCAAAATGCAGTTAATCTCAAAGTCACAATAGGTTGCTCAAGGCCTTGTCTAGTAGAGATACATACAATAAAGCTTATTTGTGAAGCTCATAGCCAACCACTCACTGAAGTATGTTATTTTCTTTCAGCAGTTGATTTTTTCCTTTCTATTAGAGGGAAATAAAATGTATCTGATTCCATTCAATAGGATGCTGATGACTTGTATAGAAGGTAAATGAGCAGATTCTGCATCACAAACTTGAAGCAGTAGAGTTTACCACCTAGATCATTAACATGAGAAACAGAAATGTATATTTATTCTAGTGTGGTTTCTGTTTCTGGATGCTCTTGGTTCCACATGTACTGAATAAACCTCATAGCTGGATGAGGAATGACAATGAAAGTGATGGAAATGATGTCAATATTCAAGGGTGAAAAAGGTATGAAGAAAGAAAACATATTTCTTCTGACCTTAAAAAATTTCTTTGAATTTTGACACATATCTGTTGACTGAGAGGAGGCATGACTTTGTTTTCATATCAGATGTATTGACATTGTTTTCTCTGATCCCCTAGTCAGAAATCTTGCTTAGTTTAAGGAAAAAAATAAATAAGCCCTCTATGACTGAACAGCCTATTTAATATTTAGCTACAATAGTGTGAGTGCATGTAAAGGAGCTTACAATTCTGAGAGCTCACTCATTTGAAAATCAGGGTACTGTTGAAAGTGACATTGAAGGAATTAATACAACAAGCAAAGAGTAGTGTCAATGAGCACAAAAAATTATACCAGAAATGAAGCTGGAATGAACAGTGTCTGCAGTCCTGTTGAGACTGCTCTGAGTGATGTTTTCTTTTCCTTTGGGGATTTTTTGGTTGATTGTTCAGTTGTTGTGTTTTTTCATTTGGGAAAAAAAAAAAAAAATTAAGAAAAAGAAACTTTGACTGCAAATGGTCTCACTCCTGTACTGGTTTAGTACAAGCATTTTAACAAAAAATACAAGTTTTTAGGTGGACTGTATTACTTCTCGGAGACATTCCTCTTCATTCATAAGTAATTTTTCTCTTGAAAATCATCCACTTAAAGAAATTAGAACAATTTTACAGTATATAGATTGTCCTGTAGCATTTTTGGAATAAAGTATTCCCCTTTCCATGACATTTTCTCCTCTTCACGCCCTAGGTATCCACTTGGAAATTTTAGAGGGAATTTATATTTCTTGTCTACTTCCAATCATTTTCTGCAGGCTTTGTTCACTCCACTGTAGACAACAGAAAGCGCCATGGCAGAGTCATCCTACATGGAGATACTTCCAGCTGTAGGCAAAAACTTTAGACTCCAAAAATGCTAAAATGCTTTCCCCAGGAATTATACTGCTATTTTTTTTTCCTAAGCATATTCTTAAATGCAGAAAATTAAAGCTAAAAACTTGTAAAAGCTTGAGAGCCCCTTACTGTAAGGATGTTTTAATGACTTCATAGCCTATTCCTAAGCAAAGAATCACTTTTTGTCACTACAGATGTCTCACAATCACTTGATACTTTTGGCACCTGAACTGTAAATTCTGCTGCTGACCATACAGACAGAGCACTTTTGGAAGTTCAAGACCTATCTAGGCATATCTGGACCTGTCTGGGTTTACCACTGCCAACAAGTTCCTGATTATAGTCAAAAGACAAAACATTTATACCAACAGTTTTCACTGTGGTAATTCGCTACAAATTTGAAGTCTCCATAAAAGCCAGAACAGGCCCCAAAAAGCCTACAGTGAAAAAAAAAAATAAAAAAATTCATCAGACTTTCTGACTTCAGCTCTTCCAAGTCATACAGGAATTATTGTGAAAAGTTTCTTCTAAGTCAACTTACCCATTTCAAATGCCAAAAGGAGTATAAATTATACAGAGGATATTAATAATATTTACATTCAGCCCTTCTAAAATGAAGCCAAAGAAAGAAAACATCTTGTTCTAATAACATAGATACTATCATCACCAGTCTGTACAAATATTGGAAACATCAAGCGTTAGTCCTCTTTGCTGATTGAAAATCAAACAAATAACCAGTTATATTATCCATCAGACCATATTATTAAATAATAAGGTATGAACTGAAACGAGACAGACTCTATTCGTCACTATAAACTAGTAGCTTCTTTGTTGAATATCACATAGTGGTGAGAAAGAACACACGTTAAAAAGATGGAGCCAGAAATCGGTCTGAAATAAGATAAAATTGCCTTGACTTATGACAGTTATTGTCACAGTGAGTGGCACTGTCCATTTTAATTGCATTCTTGTCTGGATTCTTAAATATTGTGGTATTTCAGAAGTGATTGATGTCAGTTGCAGCACAAGAAAAGGCACTATGTTATTTTAACTCGTGAATCTGATGGTTCAATGGCCATGTGTCCCTTGAATTCTCGAAGAGTAGAATTCAATTTCCTGCTTGTGACTGGGAAATATATTTGCTTTCAGAAAAGTTCTATTGCAACAGTGAAATGATTGACATGAATTCATGATGAAGCAGTGCACTACATACACTATTCCTATAAACACTATGAAGTACTATGCTTTCCTTTAAAATGCATTAGCAATAACAAATATTTGTTTTACTGGCAAGAAATGAACTTAACACTTTTTTAATTAAAAATTGAATGAGAGTTTATGGTTTTAAACAAATCATCATCTATTGGGTATCTACTTTTCTAGAAGAAAAAGTATCCAACTTAAAACAGAAAAATTAAAAGTAATTCATGCAGAAGTACCACAAATTCCATTTTCCATTATTACAAAAGTATGAATACCTTGATACATTATTACTGTGTCTAGGTACCCTTCAGAATAAATTATTTTCTGGTGTCCCCTTATACATTAAAACCTTGACTATTGGACTTGATGTTGTCGTGTGCCTGACAAAGGCACTTCCAAAACTTTGACTCTCTAGCAGTTTGATACAAATGTTCTAGCTTTAAAATGGCATGCTCTGGAAAGCTTAGCTATTGAAAGAAATATCTTCATGCCAGACTTCACAGTGAAAGAAAAGGCTCAGGTAGGTGTGAACATACCCATGGGATGAAAACCTGGCTGTATCAGTAGCAGCACAGGCAAGGCTTTGGCCTCTGTGATTGAGGAACAAGTACTTTGATGGACTGGAGCAAGAGTGTTTTTGCAAATGGGCTTGTTAACCTGGAGACAAGAGCTGTAGCTTCGGTATATTGGGGTAGTGTTGTCATAATCCAAAGACAAGGCATGGCATAGGACAGTAAAAGAAAGCATTAGGACACTAGAGGGAAATGGAACTTGTATCTTTTCGTTCTTTCACTTCTCTACCCTTGAGGAAACAAGACCACAGGGGGTGGAAAAGCCCACTCTTTGGGAAACACATGGGAGCGGCAGAGGCATGAGCTCATTAGGTTTACAGAGATGTAGTTTGGTAGGTCTCACCAGAGAACTCCAATGACCTGATGCATGTTTATTCAGGAGAGACAGGCTGGAAAGGTGAGGAGGAAGGTTTTGCTGTACACAAAGGAATGGCTGGAGTGCACAGAGCTATCACCACTGAGGAAGAGGTGACAAGTCTGCTGAGAATTTATGTTTAGGTTTAGAGAACAGACTGACATGGGCAGCACAGGCTTGCGCAGCAGAAGGAAAAAATAAGAGGTAAAAGAAGCCTGTAGATACCTGAAAGAATCACAAAGTGGCTCTCACGAGGATCTACATCTGAATGTCTGATATAAAGGCAGGGGAGCTGGGCACAAACAATCCAGGAGATTTCTAGTGTGTGTTTAAGATAACTTATTGTTGCAGGTCATTCAGCAGCCATTCAGTGAAATACTTTCTTGGAACTATTGTTCACAATCAGTAAATAAACCATAAAAATCTGAAATTCAAGAACAGCCTTGGCTGATAAAAATCATGAGACTGTGCAGTTTAAAATCAAGAGAAGTAAGGCAAGCAGCAGAATCCCAAATTTGGACTTGAGGAGGGCATATTTCTACCTATTTAGGAACCTATTTGGTAACATCTCATGGGATATTGCGCTAGAGGGCAAAGGACACCAGAAGACTCAGCTGATCTTCAAGGACAACCTCCTCAGAGCAGAGGAATGGCTTGATCTAATGTTCTATAAAAACAGAAGTATTACAGAGAGCCAGCATGAATCAACAGGGAACATCAACTGAGTTCAAATATAAAAAAAGAAGTACACAGAGTAAGAAATTGGGACAAATTACCTAGGAGAAACATAGAGTGCTTGCAGAGATTGTAGTGGAAATGTCCAAAGCTCACATGTTGCTCAAACTAGAAAAGGATATGAAGAGAGTTTCTCTAGTCACATTAGAAACAGAAGAAAGGCTGAGGAAAATGTGGGCCTGCTGATCAATGGGGCAAGCGACAGAGTGACATGAAAAACTCTGAGGTGCACTCCCACAGGTTCTGTAAGAATGTCTGAGGAACTGTGAAGGCTAAGGCCAGACCATAAAAGTGGCCAAAACCCACTTCAACTATGATGCATGATAATTTTATCTCCGGCTTTTATAATTTTATTTCTCTCACACACTTTTATATTTAGGATGACTGTATTATCCAAGTGCCCCCTGAGACAAAAGATACCTATTTTCGACAGTCATTCTGAGACCCTACCCAAAGCCTCCAAAGGTTCCTGTACTTCCCCTTTCTGAACAGAAATTCTCTTCCAAACTTTATCTGATGTACCTATGTATGTTGTTGAACCTATCTATGTTTGGAAAGGAATTAAACACTTAATTTTGCAGCAAGAATGAATCTAAGACCACTAGTGTCTTTGACATTTCTAGCCATCATTTTAAAACTATCAAATAATGATAAAGCTTTGTAAACAATAAAAGTTTTGGTCTGGAAAATTACTTTAAATTATATTAGTTTAAATTATTTGGGTTTTTTTATTCTTCATATTTCATATGTCCTCTGAACTCACTGTGCTACTTATGCTTCATTTAATTTTTAATTGCTACTCATTTTCGCAGCTGGGAAGGTAAGAGGTCAGTTCATTTTTCCTTTGTTGAGAAAGCAGGAAATGTTTTCACATTTGAAGACTGGATTCAGCCTTTCCTTCCTTATCTCCTCCTCTCCGGAAGGCGACTGACTATGCCCCCTCTAACTAACACATCATTGTGCAACTATTGATTTCAAGGACTCCCTAAGAGCAGTTTCTCCTAATTGAAGCACACCAAGCTGTAACTTCATCAGCTGTATTAAGTTTAAACAGCTTTTATGCTGTGTAAGTAGCAAATTTTCATCAAGAACCTTTTGGTACTTTACCAAGCTCTTCTTTATTATACTAGGTTTGGCTGGCTGCCTCATCTTCTGCTGCCCAACTTCCTTGGGGATATATCTACACTCAAATGTTCTTCTGCTCTACTCTACCAATCTACATAACACAGTGCAACTTTCCAAATGTGGATGGCACCATGTGCAGCTGCAAGCATCTGTAACTCAGATAAAAAGGAAGTAACTCAGATAAAAGACAGAAAATAAATCACATCAGATTAAGATACCTTTAAACTAGTTTGCCTGAATCCACACTAGTGTTTCTTCAGGTGCAATCAATATAGTCTCAAAAAACAGAATAGATACTACCTGAAAACAGTGAAGTTATCACCTGGTTCCTGAAATTTTGGAGGTCCTTGGTGTTTTCGTACTTTTCCACTGTTCTATATATTTTCCCCATTTTGTGTTGTTTAACCTGAGGGCTGTTAAATCTCACTGGATATTAATGAATCCTTTATATTCAACTTGGTCAAACAATACCATGAGACACAGAGGGAGTATGAGGCATATTGCTATGGACAGCTTGAACAATTCCATTTACCATGTACCAGCCTTTTTTTACCACAGATCACCTTACACATGGTAGTGAGCAATTGCTGAAATTAGCCATTCACCTGTGCTTTGAAGCAACAAATTGCAGATTACCTGAAATCATTACAAAGGGAGTGATATACTCAGCTGAAGAGGGTAACAGAGTTTTAAGCTCTCTGAACTCACTCTGCAAGAGCTACAGGGTTACATCTATAACTAGATTGTTTTTCATTAATCTACTCACCTGCTCGCCTCTGTAATGATGAACTTTCACTTCATTTACTCTGCTTGGACTTTGGCAATTTTTACAGCATGAGTTGTTAAATCAATTTTGCATGCCATTCTCTCTCACTTGCATCATAACCCATATACATGGTGTGTGACAAGTATTTGGATCTTGGTTTTAGCTCTACTGGTTATATAAGGTTATATAAGAGATTTCTCTCCCTATGAACGCACTTATTTCTGAACCACAAACACACCACTGCATATTTAAAAACTGCTACCAGGCACTTCAGATTATTGTATTACTGCCCAGACTCTGTTGTGAGTCTCCTCAAAATCTATGCAAAAAATACTTTTTTTTTTTTTCAGAACAGGTTTTTATCTTCTTCTAGGCAACTAAAAAACAAAAAACACTTTATTCAGAGTGATTTTATATTTTTGGACCCCCTATGAAAACTATAATCAAGAAGAGGATGGGGAGATCTGTTGGAGTGCGTGTTCTTCTGGTCAGCCCGATNAGAAACAGTGTATTTTCTCCCAAAAAATCTTTTCAAATTTCCAAAGAATTTAGGAAATTCATCTGCAAATTCGCTTTCCTCGGACTTCTCTTCCTATTCAAACCATTCTCTCAGAGGATAATCACTACTTGGTATTGCTTGCCAACCTGTCTCTTGCACCTCTCTTTTCTAGAAATGGCTGAAACTGAATATTTTTCTCATTGAAGAAAACGTTCTTGAATAAATAGTTCTCTCCTTCTTTTGTCCATTTTTACTTTACTGCTTAAGTTCTTGTTCTCCTGTTAAAGTCACCATTCTGGCAACACATAATAAATACCATGACTTTTTTGAAAATTATAAGAGCTATATTTTCTTTTGTTGTGGAAAAAAAAAGTTAAAATATGTTTATTTTTTAATGTAGCTCCTGTAGTCATTTAACTGTTTACCAATACTTTTATTTTTGAAAAGATATCACCTCAAAAATATTTTGATCATTCAACCCTATTAGTAAAAACTTTTTGAGTGACATAACTGACATATATATATTTTTTTTTAATAAGCCATACACAGGCATTAATGTGCTTAAATATTTTGTACATTAAAATCTTAAAAACACTTTTAAAAGTGAGATAAAGACAAAATAAATATCACATAGGCTTTTAGAAGGATAATAAAATATATTTTTAAAATATTTTCTTCCCACTCCCAGTAGATTGTCTAGCACAGTGCCTGAGATACACACACCCCATTTTGGAAATCACTGCTCTAAATAACCATTTCAGCTTGATTATCAGTACTTAAACAGAGCTGTGCAGAGCCTTCAGAGTTGCCTTTTTGTTAAATTTCTTTTCCTACCTTTGCACACAATATCCAAAAGGGCTGACTAGAATGCCAAAGGCTGCCCGTGGGAAGAAAGAGACTGTGGAGCAAGCACCTGTATATTGAATTGCAGTTCTTAGATTGGATATCAGAGCACATAGAAAAAACAAGTTCTGGTATTATCAAGCCTATCTTGTCACAAAGGTGAAGAATGGTGTGTTGTAGCACACTACTGATACACAACCATGAAAGTCAGTCTTTGAGAGTCATTAGAGAGGGAAGGAGCAGCTATGTCTAAAAGAGAAAAACAGAAGCTTTGAATTTAATGTTTATGGGATTACTTTTTTTTTCTGTCTAGACAAGCAGGGTGTCTAAGAAATACTTAAGGCAGGAACACAGGGGTGTGAATTCAGGATGTTTTGGAAGGTAAAAGGGCTGGAGGCTTGTATTTTCCAAACAAAGGAGATGACTTTTCTGTTCCCAGGAATAGAGGAGGGGGTAGGATGGGTACTCTATCAGCTGTAAAGCATTCCAGGCAGGCCTGTGAGATATACAGAATTTATGTCCTGATGATTACCCATTTAAAGTCTAATTCTTGTTAAGACAGACACAGATGCCATTTGCTTAACCTCTACTATGAGAGATCAAAGTGCTCTTTGAACAACTAGAGATTTAGTCAAGGCCAAGTTCTGAGTTACTGCATTGAATACATTCTGTGCCAGACATAAGGATTAAAATTATGTCTGAGATGAGAACAGAGTTGAATCAGCCATTGCCATCATCCCCTTAGATGATGAGTTGCTATCCAATTTAATATTAGAATGCAGCAGTCACAAAATTACCTCACAGTGAAGCAGAGGAGAGGAGGGAATGAAGAAGAGAGACCTTTTATAATCTCCAATTCAGCTTTTGCTGGGAGGGCACATAAATGAAGCTTTTGCTGGGACCCCAGGTGAGACTGAAAACATGGAGAAATGCAAAAAATAAGACTACCAATATGGTATACAGTTCATTATACAATAAAAACTGTGCAGTGCAATATAAAATAAAATCTAAGGGATGGGGAAATATCTCATTTTCTCTCTTGAAGGATGTATCTTCAAGGAGTTCTTAATAAGGCAGGATCTAAATATTTAAATAACCAGTTCAAGATGCTTGATTTGTATAGGCTGTGGAGTTTTTTAATATATTGATTTAATTAGTCACTATTGAACCATATTTAGAAGATAAGTGAAAGCCTCTAAAGACTTATTTATTGACACCATATGGCAGTTCTTAAAAGTGATGTTCAAATTAGGTATAATGAGGCACATAAAAAAGAGGATGTGCCATAAAAAGGACTCCCAAACAAAAATGATGCTATTGTTGAAGGATATAAGTTTTAATATGGGATTTTAGAATTCCTTGCAGAGATGAGGTGCCCTACAGCTGACTGAAAATATTTGCAGGTAGTGCTCATATTGCAAAACGTAGCTGCAAAAAGCACATTTTTATGATGGATTAGAAAACTGTGGTAGGGATAGACAGAGAAGATGAGTCAGGAAGACATGAGAACCTGAAGGAGGGTGGCAAATCAGAAAGATATGCTGCTCACATTTTCACTACAGTAAATGCATCTCTCAATTTAAAAGCATCTGCTCAGACATCAACCTGCAGTTACCTATTTTGATATATGACACTGAGTACAATTTTCGTGAAATAAACTCTGTGTCTAGTGTATGTCAAGTGATCCTTAAAGCATCACTGTGGTATTTACTGTCATATGAATTTGGTTTCATTTATGACTGTTCTTTCTGATGTGTTAGAAAATTTTGATAACTCAAAATATTTATGGAAGGAATTGAACCAATAGGATGTATTACACACACACACACACAAAATATTTCAAGCTCTAGCACTAAAAATTAGAAAAACTAAAATTATGGCTTCAGCCTGAGGTCCCTGTGCTGATGGTGTTGCCTGACTGGTTGATAGTCGGTTCTTCCTGAACCATTTGCAAAGTCCAGGGGAAATATTTTCTCCTCAGTTAATTTTTTTCACAGAACCTGTGCCTCTTTAAGTAGCTCATTCTTCACCTGTCTACCTTTGACACAAGCAATTTCCTCCTTGCTGCCTGAGAACCACCTGGTAAAACACTGACAGTATAGACCACAGACTCCCTAATCTGTGTGCATAATTTTTATAGATATAGCAGCTGCTGTGGAAGAATCATTAAAGAATTCCTGTCCTTACACCTCTGGCTGGCTGGAGGGAGCATAAAATCTCCTGATTTTTGCTAACAAATATCGTGACAGCTATGGTATCAAACTGTGAATGGCATAATTGAACTCATCTGTGTTCAAAAACAGGAGATTAAGCAACATTGCAGATCATCTTGGCACTAAGTGGAGTGTGAATTAAGAGCAATCATTCCTGAAGGAACTGGAATGTGTTAAACTGGTATTCCTACACCCGTATCACAAAATCATGTACTAATTTTTAATGGCAAATGATAAGGCAATTCCTGATAATAAAGCTCAATTACAGGCCAAGGCCTATTCAGCCTATGCAGTCTTGGGCTGCAGATGGTCGCTCTGGGGAGAGTACTGACGGTGGACAGTCTAATTTTCAAGGAAAAACTGGGATGGACTGGAGAAGGTGGGCTCAAATGAATTGAGCTTCTCTCTTCATTGAGTGTGTAACTACGTCTAGGCAAATTTTCATTGAAAAAGCACTCCCACATCCCTGAAGTCAGGCCAATTCTTTCCCATTCCCTGCACCAATCAAATTCCTTCAAAGCGGAGTGTGTTTGCACTCTCTAACAAAAGGAAAAATACATGTGTTTAACATGCTACCATACCATGCTACATCTCCCTTTCCCCAGTCTCACAAACAACTGAAATAATTTGGTTAAAAATACCTAGAAAAAATTTTGGCACATGGGCACTTTAAATTTGAATGGTTTAAATGAAACAGAATTACAATAAGGTAAATACAGGATTTTAAAAGAGAAAATATCAAGCAAGTTTCACTAAAGCTGATGTTGTTTAAGTCTACTGTTTTTGATGTGGAATACAAAATCCAACCTAAACCAAAATAACAAAAAAAAATCCAACCAACCAACCACAGCAACTGCAACAAAAACAATCAGTAAGCCTGGTGTTGGATCATAAAGTATCTGGCAAAACTTGTTCAGGTAAAGTCTCTGTATATCTGGATCTGATTAGATCCAGTAGGGTTCATCAAATCAAGTCATGTTAAAAAGATGCTACGAAAGGCAGAGTTGCTGATGCCCTAGCTGTCCCGTTTGCCTGACATTTCTCACATTTCTGAAAACACTTAGAGCTCTTGTCCTAACAGCAGTGAAAAAATTTGAAAGAATTTGAAAGAAGGCTTGTACACCAGAGATGCTGTGGAAATACCTTTGCTGGTCCTTTGATCATGTCCCCAGATTTGGATAACTTTAGATCTTTGAGGAAATAAAATAGAGTTTGTCCATGTTAAAAATGTATTTTTATTCTATTTTAGTGGATGAAGTCTAAAATAATTCCATCATTACTGAAGATGCTTACTGTACCAATGTTCTCAGGTCTGATCAGGATAATATGCATGAGCCTCCTTTAGAGAGAAATTACATATTCCCAACCCAGTGTACAAAAAGAGGCTGGTTGTGCCCTGTATCAGGTATTTTATCTAGAGCTGATTTTGGAAGCAGAGTTGAGTACAAGCATTTAGCATTTTTTTCAAATTCAGAGATTGTAACGGGTGGCTCAGTCGAGGGAAGTAGACTGGAACAAAGATTACACGGAGACTAAGATTCATGTGGAAGGGAGGCAAAGACCAAAAAGTAGAGATGAGATCCTGGGATTTAGCTGGTAGAAGACAAACTGGAGAAAGTATAACAAGGAGCTGAGGTTGGTAATCAGGCCAAAATGGCATATATTCTGTCTCAGGGTTAGTACAAGACAGGAAAATACAAATACCTTGATAAGCTATGTGATGGAAGTAGACAGAGAAAATTGTGCAGGAAGAGTGATGGAAGGGATAAGGAAAGAAGAGCAATTGGAAACATGTAGACCAAAGAAACAAATTGGATTAGGTGGATGGGATGAGAATTCAGGGATGGAACTTTAACAGGAATGTTGCAGTCTAGAGAGTCTATGTGGAAAGAAAATAAAGGGTAGTGAGATGGATAAGGACCTGGCTAAAGAGATAGGTGAAAAGAGACTATGGCATCATATCATAAAAGTCTGTTTCATAAATAACCTGAACAAGGTGGAAAGATACAATACATAGGAAACCTCTGGCATCTCCTGACTTATTTATAAGTGACTCTTTAGCTTTAAAAGTCATTGTTTAAAATAATTTTCATGTGTGCTTGTGAGTGTACAACTATTAAGTATAAATAACAACTAAGAAAAGATATACCAGTTTGTGTGTTTCAAACCTTTCCACCTAAGTTAACAAAAAGACTACAGTTTAAGCTATGTGAGGACAAATTTCTTTTGATCTTATGTCACTGGGGTTTACGTGCCATTTTTACTTATAATTGTTTATTCCAATAGACATGCTATGCAACTTTTCTGTTGCATTATCTATATAGTTAATCAAATAGCTGAATGGTTTTCTTTTGCTACAGGCTGGAACTCAAATATACCTTCATTTGCCGTAGTCCCTCACAGACTTAAAAAACTCTTAAATGGGAAAAAGATTTCATTCACAAACATACCTACCATGATATTTCATTCACAAACATATCTACCATGATGGGTTTCCAGCAAAAATCTGCCTCTTTATATGCCTCACATATTTGGCACAAATAGCTTTTTTCCACCTTATTTTTCAGTTGTCTGTAGATTTGTAAGATGTCTTACTTGGAATCTTTTGGATCTCCTCCAATGATTTAGGATCCCCTAGGGTATCTGGTACAGATTGATTTATTATAATAAATATTATGCAGTTTATGCCTCTGAATAGCCCTTGCTGTAGCAGTGTACTTGCTCCAGCAAATGATTAATAACAAAATGAGTTCACTGTACACTCATTGCCTACATACACGGAGTTATTGGAATGATATAGCATTATGAGTTCTTATGGCTAACCAGGGGCAAAAAGCATCCTTCTTTTCCATTTCTGCAGCTACCCCAACAGATAACACTGAGACCTGAAAGGAAACTAAAAAAGTTGTAAAAAACAGAAAATGAACCAGAAGGCAGAAAACAGAGCACTAAGCAGAAAAATGTTTTCAGTTTCAAATTACTAATATTTTTTACCCACTTTTAACACAGTATTTCCCAATCCTCCAGTCATTCACATAAAATGTTTTTACCTGAAGCTTTTCAAGTGGTTCCTTCATTCAACAGATACTTGTTCTAATGTTTTGAAACCAACAGAAACTTTTTGTTACCATGGGTATTTTCATTTATAGGTAATTTCTTAATAAATATGTGCAAATTCTAATGAAACAGTTCTTCCTACTTTATGCAGATAATAGAGGTGAATTTATTATGTGTAACACAAAAGTGTTATATAAACACACAAGCAATGTATCACAATATATTTACTTTACTTTTCCAAAAAGTTATGTTTTCAATTGTATTGATTTTGACTGTAATTATTACTTTTTCATTGCAGAAAATATTTCAGAACAGAGTTTTCTGTTCTGAGGTGTAAAGGCACCTCAAATGTATCCCGAGGAACTAGCTCAGCTCCTTCTGAAGCCCAGCTATTAGTATTCTAGTTTGTTGTTGGGTCCAATATGCCTGAGGGGTAGGGGAAAAACATTTGTTCCTTTTATCCACAACTGAGTATCTTGCCTTATGCACTGAGAATGTGCCCCATGAGCAACATGTCTGAAATAGCCACAGCCACTGCCCTGAAAATTCTACAGTCCAAAGACATGAAGAGGACAAAGAAAGTGGGCAAAGGCACAAGTTAAGGATGAAGTAGGCCCAGCATAGTTGCATGTGGTTTTATCACATACTTTCTCAAAGGACTTCTGACTCTAGCCCATAAAATATGGCTATGCATGTTACAGAAGAGCAAGGTAGTTTAGACAGTTTAGCATCATCCCCTTGCATAATGCAAGCATATGAAAGCATCTCAATCTGCTAGGAGAGGCAGTCAAAAAGTAAAGGTCTAGACAAATGTGGTTTAGATGGAAATATAAGATCTATTTTCTTACTTAAGCAAATAGATTCACTGATTTATTTGGGATTACTTGTGCAGCATGGAGCAGCAATAGGTAGAGCTTCTCTCAAATAGAACCTGGATAACACAGTGTAGGAGTTTTAATCAGTCATCTGAAAGGCTTTGATTAGTCACTGTCTACATTCTTTCATGAAAATTATACAATTTAGACAATTAGTCTAAACCAATGGTAACAGTTTATAATATGTGCTTTAAGGTAAGACAGAACTATTCAATATGAAGAAAGAATGAAGAGAAAATATTTTATGCTTCTCTTATATATTAGGTCCAGTATGACAGAACTCACAAAGAACTGAACAGTACCACACTTCCTTCTCCATTCTCCTCCTATTCAACACACATTTTTAAAAGGCTGTGAATTTTAGAAGGTTCAGCTCTTTGAAAAGAATAAATACTAAAGTTTGAATCATAAACCTGGTACCTTCCATGACTGTGCACATTTGCTAAATTGGTCCACTTCAGTTTTAAACTGAAACTGAAAGAAACCTAATGTTATTGAAATTAGTGCTGGGAATGCTGCCAAAAGCTATACATGTGCTCCAATGGTACTTCTTTGAAGATACTGTCTTTTTCTTCAGAACTTCCGTGTCATGAATTTTGACTAATTTCTTCTGACAGCAGAGAAAACCTTAAAAATAATATGACCAAAGTTACAAAGAATTTGAAATTAGGGGAGCTGCCCCAACAACCTGGCTAGATATTAGAACAATGCCTTGGACAGCCTGATCCTAGCAAATCGGAACTGCCAAAAATTCAGCCACAATGAGCTTTAAAGCTGCAGTAAAGTGTTACTAAGTGCAGTGCTCCTGGCATAGCCACCATGGCATTTTACATGGGCCTCATCCACGGTTAGGGGAGGCAGAAGCATTCGTTAAGGATGGACCCTGAGAGACAAATGTTCTCCCCTCCTCAGATCATCCACACTTCAGAGATCTCTTACAGGAGATGGAGTCTGTCTGTCCACCCATCTGCAACAGCCTTCACTGCCTCCTGTTTGACTGTGTGAGAAATCCCTGCAGGCCAGCAAACACTCAGCCTAAGTGTGACCATTTCTGCAGACCTAATCAAGTCATTTTGCTCTTTACCTATGATTACTGATATGGAGCTTTCTGCTTCTCAAAGTGCTTCTTCACAGTAGTTGTGGTAGGGATAAAATCACAGATAACATAAAATAACATGGCTAATCAAATTCACTATTCTGCACCAAGAGCACAAAATTCTCTACTTGATATTTTTTGCAAAAAGGCATCATAAGTAAATTCAGCAGCTAAATCATAACACACAAAGCATATCCAAATGGGTACAAACTTCCTGACAAGATGCTGGTTTCAAAGGAGCCTTAGAGCTCATTTTCTCTCTTTCTGCCATAAAATAACTATAAATTTAGCTTCCTAGAAATATTATGATTCCCAGACAATTTTCCCTAAAGCAAGGACTATATTATAATGTCTCTAATGTATTGCATCAGCAAGTTTTAATACTTTCTACAACAAAGGATAAAAAATGTATTTATCAAGTCACTACTTACATGGAACATACAATAGCTGAATTTTCCATCTGCTAATTTTAAAGCAGTGAAAACTAGGTTTCTGAAGTCTAAATGAATGTCATTGCAATGCTGAGGAGAGGGCAGTCTAAATAACTGCCCAAGTTTGATGCTAAGTAACCTCAGCACTTTTCAGAGTTTTTCTTTCCTTTTCATTTGAAAATAAATGTGTAAAATATTCCATAAACAGTAGAGGAATAGGGACATGTGCAACTTAATTTCAAGAGAAAAAGCAGAGGATGCAAAAGCAAGCAAAACTTGTCACAGCCCACACTGTTGTTTTTATTTTTGTGTCGATGTTTAAGTTTTCAAAGTCAAATAAGCAGCTGTGTTATTTTCCTTAGTTCTAAATGCCACTGTGTCTAGATGTCACAATCAGCTTTGAAAATCCTCACATACAATAATTTCAATTCTGAAGCAATTTTACTCTGGGTCCATAATACGAAAATGAAATCAGAGTATGATCCTTCCACCAGATTTTTGTTTACACAATACTATATGCTGACTGAGAATAACCTGATAATTTGTGACAGAATTACATGATACTTTATACACTTATATTTTTCAGAATTTTCATGATTTGTAAGTTTCCAGCCTGAGGCTACAGGCAAAACTATAAATTGGGACCAAAAGAAAGATAGATTCATAACCTTCAGTTTCACAATTGCCCTTTTTATTTTTTTATGAAGAAAAAGAGTCCAAAAAGACTAAAAAACTAGTCTTTAAGTGCCTATTTGATTTATTTGCTCCTCACGGTTTATGCAATTGCAAAAAAATGTTGACCATTTTATCACTCTTATTATTCCATACAGAATATCTGAACATACTCCTGTTAGGCCAAAAAGGAGTCTGCCAGTTCTTTCAGTCAAATCGTCTTGAGGCCTAGACCAAGCAGCAAGTTTTGACGTTGAAAATACATATTGACACTTCAGATATATCATCATTTCATGCAGAACAGTGCAACTTACTTGTTTTTCTGAAGGAACTTTTCAAAGCCAGGTTTTAACAACATTGTTTTCATATTGAATCTGTCCGGGATGGAGTTAACTTTCTTCATAGCAGCCGACATGGTACTGTGTACTGGTTTTATTATTCCATAAATAGAAATGATTATTATTCTAATTTAGGATTAAAAAACAAAAAACAAAAAAACAAAAAACAAAAAAAAAAAAGTGAGAGAAAATTGGGACTTAGGGGGTCAAAGTAAAGAAGTGTGTCATATTCCTGCCTCAAGCATTATTGTAGTATTTCTTGCATTCCTTACACTTGTCTGATCACCAATGTTTAGTAGATTCCTAGTTGCAGCAAACTCTACAAAGTCCTCTCTGAGTCTTTAGGAACAGTATGATCTTTCCATTTCTTGTGAAATTTGATTTGGCATTCAGTGGATCTTAATTCTTACATCTCATAATCTCTGCTCTTACCATGAGCTGTCTCCATGCAGTGTCCTCTCACAAGGAATGTCTGAAATGCTTAAAAATAAAATGAGATTGACTCAATTATTGCCTTCCTGATTAACTGTTGTTTAACTGATGTGCTTTCAACCATCCCAACTACCTCTCTCCAGAACAGGTACTATCCTTGCACAACTTGGGGAATATATATTCCTCAAAGTACTACCAAAAAGTGACAGGGACAATCATATACATCAGTTTTGGCAATTAACTATCCTATTACATTACCTCAAAAGGCTTTATAGACCCCCATATAATACATACATTCAATTTCATGGTAAAAAAATACCGTCATGAGCTGCAGCACAATCTTAAAGCCATTCAGGACACTTTGAACTGGAAACATCCCTCCCTGCCTTGTCCCCTACACTGCTCACTCACACACTCTCAAAATTCAGACTTGGGGACAGCTGCACAAATTCAGTGTGGTGTGAATAAACTAATCTACTCTGGAAAGAGCTTACTCTGTGTGTACCAGTCAGTCTGAGCATGCAGTTTTGAAGACAGCAAGAGCTCTAGGATTCTCTTTTCTTTCAGTAGCAAAGACAAAGTCTTTCAGAGTGTGTGCCTAATCCACCTGGTTTTTAAAAGGTGGAAGTCTTAAATTATTTAGAAAAATACAGTAAAAATTCTACAATCAGCTACAAACTAAGAAGTGAAAGAGATTCCATCTCGGAATTACAGATGTACAACAGAAATATATTTAATGACAAAAGAAAACAATAGATTTTAAAACCCATTTTCATTTATGGAGAAAGGGAATATCTTAAAAAAAAAAACTGCTTAAGGGAAGAATTTGTTTGCACCAAAATGCCCCCCAAAAATCTCTTGACTTCTTTCATAGTTTTCATGTATTGGAATATTTCTTATTTGAAATTTATCATAATTGTACAAAGTGGTACAAATTTTATTTGAGCAGTCTTATGTTTTCATGTGAAATGAAATCTTAAAAGATATTGATAATCATAAATTAATTATTTCTTTACTTTCTTTCTTTACTCTGCCTTCTTTCTCCTTGTTTGATATGGGGTTAGTGAATACACACAGTCTAAGAAAATGACACATTTATTTTCCTAAAATTCTTCCTCTGGCATTCTGATAACTAGTTCACTATTTCTGGATCATGGAGCCTGAAGATGGCATGGAACCTTCCAGACCTTCAGAATCTGCAGATAAGGCACAAATGTAAGAAGGTGAGTACTTCAGTCCAGGGTCTTGGATAAAGCACCACTGTGCTGTGCAGGATTAACGTGAGAAGACCAGTACCTTGCATGATTCATCTCACTGTTTGGTCATGTTTGTTGTATTGACACAGTGAAATATCATCACTCTGTAGTGACTTCAAGTTTGCTGTTGCGGAAGAAAGCAGGTTTTATAGTGGAATGTTGGTTTGAAACCCATATTTATGATTAATAGGCATCATATTTTGGGGGAGTTAAACAAATCGAGAGGAGTATAATCAAACCCTGAAAGAGATGCAACTTTATATAAATTGTATTATACTTCTGCCCTCTGTTTCAGTGTTTATCTTCCATAAAAATCTACTCTTCTGCTAGATAACATTTATTGTGTATCACCTATTCAGAACTCATTGAATCAGGGTGCTCTTATTACAGAAAAAGGGATGATTTCTTTATTCTGCACATAAAGCATTGTGATCAGCAAAGCACTGCATTCTGTACCATCTCTTTCTCAGGCAGGATTTCTGCAGAACTTTTATTTTAAAAATGCAGCCAAAACTTCTGGAGTCAAATAGGCTCTCACTAACCAAATGGAGAACTTTGCATGCATAAAAACTGGATTTTAGCACTGCTAAAGAGGCTTGATGGAAAAATATAGAGCTGCACAGAGATGTAACAGGTAATGTGGTAAATCTCACTGTTTACACAGTACTATAAAGCTGTTCTTCATGGGAAACACAGCATGCAGCAGCCCTTGCTGACCGAATCCAGAAAAATGACTGACCACCTGGATCCACAGCCTAATCCACTTTATATTGCTGGTGGGGAATCAAGAGAGCAGCAGCAGAACTGAGACTCTTAAGTGGCACTAATAACAGTGCTGTGAGTTGATCAGTAGCTTGTCTTTTGCGTGGCACACACCTGCCTCAAACTCCTGTAAAAGATTCATACAAGTAATATGACCTGAAGCAGAGGATCATAAAATAGTGTTTGACAGCCAGTATTTAATTTGTCTTTTTTTCCTAAGCCTTTTGGAAGAAGAATTACACTAGGAAATTGTAGTCATTAGCAGGGAAGTCATACCTAATAGACATTTGGACTTTTCTGCTCTATAATTGCAATTCTAGAAAGTAAAGGTGGTCCACACTTCATCAATTTTGTATTGTTACCAAGAGGAAATAACTGTTAATAAGTAAAAAGGGGAAAGAAGATAAAAATGAGAGGAAAATCAAGGGGTTTGTGCTTTAAAAGTTGAAGGAAGAGGAGCTGGAAAGAAGACTTCCATTTGCTACCTTAACTTCGTGAGTCTGGCAAGGAGATGTCATTCCAGGAATAAAGTGTGAATCTCATCCAAGTTAGAGAAAATCCAATACTGACAGCATTTACCCTAATCTTGGTGTTGACTGATGAAACCAAGAAATTGGCACTTAAAAAACTGGCACCAAGAATACCTTTTAAAGAAGTGAAGCTCATTAAACTTCTTCCTTCCCAGCATCTTCATAACTTACAAATACTAACTCCATGCTACAAGAACTCATTTGAAACATAGAAAATATTCCTGGTTGCTATGTTCTTTGAATAAATGTTGTGTGATTTCATTCTTACTGAAAATTGATGCACATGTTACTTAGAAATTAATCTAATAGCCATGCTGCCTTTCAGTGGATGGTTTCCTGCTGACCAGCATCATTCAACATGAGTTTCAACCAAATACCAGCAGCCAGCCCACACTGCTTTAAGCAAAACTTTCCATTTTGTTCCTATTGTTTTCTTTCCCTTGCCAATCATGAACTCAATGCCAAGAAATGTTCCTACTTGTGCAGCACTTTAAATTCTCATGAGGCCAGGCAGTGGGGGTCGGAATTAGATAATTTTTAAGGTGACTTTTAACCCAGATCATTCTCTGATGGTTCTATGATAACCCATTCCTTAAAGAGTGTATTGATCATACTGATTATATATTGTTTTTTCTGAAAACCTGAGAGTAACCATTCAGGTCCCTTATGAAAATTCTACAGAGAATTCATCATTCATAGCAACAGTCAGTAATAGGTATTGCTGTCCCACCAAACTGGTGCTAAAAACCTTTTAAATTTGTGTAAATGGTTTTATCCTTAGAATATTTGTCACTTATGTCATGTCACAGACAAGAAAGGTTTTTGCTTCCTTAAGTCATGTTTTTATATACAATAAGTCATGTTTTCATGTAAAATCAGGATGTCAAATGTTCATCACCAAGTTTTTGTCAAATGTTCTAAACAGTACATCACAAAGGAACAGCCTTAAGCCAGGGTTATATATCCACTCTGTAAATTGTACCCTCCTGCTGAAAAAAGGAGAAGTCTCCATAGCACAAAGAGAATATTTACTGAGTTTCTTTCAGCAATTTCAAAACTGTATTGGTCCTGCCATTCAAAATGACCACACCTAAAAGTCTTCATTATTTTATGTTTACAAACTAAGACTGCTGCTCTAGATACATACATAGCAAGATTTGTCAAAGGGACTAATGCTGAAGGAAAGTAAAGCAATGCCAGAATCCCCTTAATATGTCAGGGAAAACAAAATAAAGTAATAAAATTATCACCGACTCTCTTTCCTAGAATGCTTCCCCTGGTAGGTAAGGAAAGATACTTTTATTTCATATTTTTTCACCTTTTTTCTTTTCAATCTATGCATAAAGTAGAGACATTTAGTTATTTCTCCCCTCAGAGAACAGGAAAGATACCAGTAGTGATTTCTTTGCCTTAGATTTTATTAGAAATTCTCCTGAACATCTTCAAAAATCTTCCTCTAAGATTTTCTCACTTGTTCTTTCATTAAAAACAATATTTTGACAAAGTTAGCATCCTATCAGGCTTTTAAGCCAATGACTGCTACCTAGTATAACATGAAGTTTTGTAATTTCACTTTTTTTATTTATTTAAAGTTCAGTATTACTAAGTTCACCATTCTACCTCAAAATATCAGGCAAAAAGATTGTAGATATCTACACAAGTCTTTGAAGACTCCATTTTTTGCCTCAGGCTTGGAATCTTAATACCTCCTTAAACTTTTAACCCCTGGGTGTAAGTGCCCCGTTATTACACAGGAATAGTATTAAGTTTTTATCTTCCTCCTTTACAAAACAGGTTGCTGTGAACATAAATTAAGACTATGAACTGACCACTGCTCAGATACTGGAGGTCTGTAATACACACACAGTCAAATAAGATCAGCATGTAAAACAAATGTCACACCCTGTCTGCTCTAATCACTTGTTAAATAAGGTGTCCCAGAAAAACTCGCGTTTATTTTTCCGTTCAGTGTCAAAAAATCCCTCAGATAAAAAAACAACCAGAAGTTTCTATGCTTTTCAAAGTCAAAAGTTTAGATGTAAGACTCCAAGTCCAAAAAATTCATTTGTACTTAAAAATAGACACCTAGGATTGCTCCTGCTGAACATGTGCTACCGAGACTTTTGCCTCTAGCAGAAATAGTGAAAGGATTGGAGGGAAAAAAAGGAAAGATCTTTACACATAGCAAAGATTTGCAGCAGGGTACTCTATTCAGTTCCACATATGGCACATGCATTTTCACTGCTGGGTATGTTTTATTTACAGCTCTGATTTCTTTTGCTGTCTCTTTCCCTTTTGAGTTCAAAGTACTTTCATTTTCTTGTGAGCTCTATTCTTAGCCAAGAAGATTTTTCTAACAGAACAGTGAGGGTAGTGGAAGGGAATCACCCAAAGTTGACAGCACATTCAGGGTTGCTTAAGCGTCTGTAACTAAAGTAGGTACATCTGACGGCCTTCCTGTTTTTTCTTCTAGTTAATTAAACCAGCTTGTTGTGCTCTTAAATGTGGGAAACCTCAAGACAAAATGGTGAGGTAATGGTGCAATATTAAAGTTGTGAACTTTCTGTCAGAGTGAGTTTTCCGTAATTATTCAAACATCAGGAGAATTAATTTACCTCATCCTTGAGTCTATTTGTTTCCTGCTCATTTTTCCTCAACAAAACCACTTCAGTTCCTGCTGTGCTCTCTCACTGTATTTATACAATGTATAAATACAAAGAAGTGTTTTTCTGTTTGGGGCAGGGGGCAAGACCCACTACAGAAAGAGGAATGTGGCAGGTCCTTTATATCCAATCAAGCCCAAGTTATAGTTAAACCTGTTCAAAATCCTGAGATTTCATTGTCTGAATTGACATCCTACAGACAAACAAAATAAACAACTCTTCAAAACCAAGAAATATTTTCAGAGTTGTTTAGATTTTTAGAAGTTTAACTCCTCCATATACAGGATTGAGTTAGATTTAATAATGTTACAAAGACAAAAAGTTAGTAAGTGTGATTTGTTTCATGCCTTTTAAAATTAAACTGAATTTGATCTTGATATAGATAAAATTAATATTTTTGGTCACTAAAATTTGCATTTATACTACAAAAGCTGCACATGACAAAATTATTCCTTTCTCCTATAGCCCATCAGCACTGCTAGGCCATTCTTTCCCTTCTTCAAGGCTTTTTTTGAAAACTCTTCAAACATATTGCAAAAATTAGCGTTCTGAATTTGATCAGATACCAGACTCACGACTTACCCTCTGCCTATATACAGCTTTTAGAAGTGGTAACTTAAAAAATGTGAGGTTTTCATCACAAACCAGGATAAAATCACACGTAGAAGAGGGAAAAATTAAGGCTGAAAAGGTGACTACATTTGCAGAAGTTTTTGACTTTTGACTGTCTACTCCTGATGCCCAACTACTGTCATTAGAATTTTAATGAAGCACTACTGTTATAATTAAATATATACCTTCATAAAAGGAAAAGGACTATACTAAAAAGTAGCAAGGACAAGTGGTGTTTTCTATGATGAAAGGCATTCTATGTAGTTTGTGTGTCATGAGAAGGAACTAATTTCAATACATAACTTTAAATTTTTTTGGACTAACCTGTTTCTACTGTGCTGAACCACATTAAAGTCCATTGAGATCCATGAAAACATATGGAAAGCCCATCTGGGTTTAAACAATGTGGTTAATCCAGAACTTGGTTCTCACATGAGGAAAAGTAAAGTTGACTGATATGTTAGTCATCTATTGAATAGTTTTGCTTTGCTTTTAAAAATTAATATGCTGAATGCAGTGCTTCAGAGGGTGGAGTAATCAGGGGACTGGAACTGTAGTGTGAAATACATTATGATTTACAAGGCACTGCAAGGGAAGAAAGAATGATTCATGTTTTCAAAGACTGCCTACTGCATCCACAGCATTATAGCTACAAAGTATTCACTTCTGTGAAAAATTGTTCATTCTCTGTTATATCAGCAACAATTATTGGCGTTACAGCAGCACCTACAGGACCCAGTCAAGACTGGAGACCCATTGGGCCCAATGCTTTTCAGATACGTAATACCTAGTGAAACAGAATAAATAGGCTGGACAGATAGAATGAGAAAAAAAGAAGATTGAGTTCAGCTCCTCAAGGATAAGTCAGCCAGAGAGTCAAAGCTAGAACCCATCTGTCCTGACTGCCATCCACTGGTACATTAGATCATGCAGCATTAGATCATGTAGCCTCTATTTGATACTTTTTATTATGTTAGGTCACCTAGTCACAAAAATAGCTTAACTCGTATTTAAATACCTTATTTCTTTTGGCAGATACATTTATTTCCATTTGTGCATAGACAGCTTCAGAACAATACCTAGTTGTGTGTAGGAATATAATTTCTAAAAGATAGATGCTTTTCAGATGTATTCTCCAGTTTGAAAAAAATCCTTGTATTTTCCAAAGGGGAACTGAACAACTTATTGAATTTACCACCAAATTCATTAAAAGCAATTTTAAAATTTAGCAGTTTATTTTATATCACTGGAATGTCTCAGGTGCTTGAAACAACATGTAGTTGTCACTGTAAAAAAACCAAAACAATATGAATTCCAATAAAACACAAACTCCCACCTGTTTTTTCATGAGCTGCTGCTGCCAACCTGTATGCACAGACAAGATAAGTACAAGTTTGTCAATCTGCAAAGGCATGTCTTTGTTTTTATATAAGAAATTATCCCATCTTGCACATTCCCAAATTACGTATCACTTTAAAAGCTGGTGGACTATCACACAGAATATCACTTCTGTTTTTAGGTTTCTCCCTGGCCACATTACTTAGATTGCCCTAGAAGCTAAATCAGTTTCTTGCCATTTCCGTGATACTGTCCATCAGCTTTTGCCCTATGGAAAAGATCTGTCAAGGAGGTCTGAAATTGACTCTGGAAAAGCACAAAGTTAAATCCCATGTTTACATGGTACACTTCTGTGAAAGGCAATAAGACTGTGCAAGGCTTGCCTTCCAATAGCCTCTGAGCAAGTTGAGTCAGCATTCAGGCTGCTGAAAACAAAAGAGAAGTTGTGCAAAAGAAACCTTACAAAGATCACTATATTCTGATTATGTGCTGATTTCAAACAAACAAAACCCCACATCAGGACCATCTTTGGAGACAGTAAGCAAACTTCTGTGATTTACATAGCAGAGTAGTAGAGAGAACACTGTTGGTCAGGCATGAGAAATATGACACTGATTATGCAAATGATTATGGTTATATTTATTGCTAATACAGTATCTAAATATTGCCAATTCAGTATATAACATAAGCAGGTTGTCCTAAGCCAGGACACAGGTCTAAAATGTTTAGTTAGAAGCAGGTTTAGTTAGAAACATACAAGCCTTTGGCCTTACAGAATGAACCATTTCAAAGCAATGGAGCATCTTTGGAGCTACTTTAAGAGTTTATCTCCATATGTGACTGCCTCTTAGCCATTTTGCTCATCTGTCCAAAAGTAAGTGTTGCCCATCTTTGGCCTGGATTTACCTTGCAGGTGTCCTCCAACAGTGGAGGGATCCACCTGGAGGCTGCCTGCAATCCTAGGCAACCTGTTGGCCCAGTCTCCAGCAGCATTTGATGCCCTTTTGTAAGCCAATGTGTGCTGAAGTCAGTTGTAATCCTCACAGCTCCTCCATCTCTGGAATGCAATAATTATGCAGTCATCCCCAGAGAGCTTCTCTTGCAATTACCACCTGGTCATCTTATCTTAGCACAGCTCCCACATGGAGTACTTATCTTAGGGCAAATCATATTGCCCATCAGAGACAATGCCAAGGAGGAGGGGGTGAGGAAGGAGGCACATTAACACCTGACTATCTTTCATCACCATCAAAACTTAAAAGTATTAAAACTTTTGCGTTAAACACCATGTTATGCACTGTTATCATAAACTTCCACTCCACAGCACAGCAAACTTTGGATGTCAAAGAGAAAAATGTCCTATTTAACGAGGAGCTGTTGCACTCAGCTTATTTGACTGATTGTACCTTCTTGCTGATTTGCTAAGGCAGCTTTAAAAGGAGAGCAACTGCCACATACAACTTTCAAATCAAGGACGTTTACATTTTGGGAACAATCAATTAGTTCATATTCACCTCATAATTTTGTGTTTTCTATATGCAAATGGACAACATCACTGACAAAAAAGTAATTTTAAAAGGAATGTAATCATAGATGTTAAAGAAAGGGTTTTTTTTGGTTTTGCTTTTAAAGACTGACATGGTTTATAGCTTATTCTAAGAAGGAATTACAAGGGAAAAATTGCAACATAAAACATCCCATCTTTCAAAATGGAATCCCAACAAATGGTAAAGGCAAACTTTACTTACTTTCCAGGATTACAAGGCAATTTTACACTGTAATTTTTCTTTTGCACTGTGATGCTGCTTTTTTTTAGTATGGGCTTAAACAATAAAGATTTGCTTGATTCTGCAATAACTAATTCAGTATGCTATTTCCAAATGCAAGTTGTAGTTTTATAACTTCCTCTTTTTACTGTCACATTCAAATACTTCTTCTAATGATAGCATCTGTACAAGGATTAAATCAAAACAATACAGTTTCTATTGCAATTCTATGGAACACTTATATAATAAAGTCAATTCTATGTGAAATGGAGAAAAGTATCAAATGAAAGGCTGAACTTCTGGGTAAGAGGACATTTGTAAATAGCCACTATTTAAATAATCTTATTTTATTCTTTTCCATAGTGTGTACAGAGGGCAAGAGAAACCTGCACCTTGACAGTGGCTACCACACAAGTGAAACACTTCATAGATAATCTTATGTGCATATTACCTCTTTGGGAGGATCTTCACTGCCATTCTTGGCATCTCAAATAAATCTCTCCTCACACTGTGTTGTTCAAACAGATACCACATGAGCTCAGTAGAACAAAAACATGAGGCATAAGTGCTTTTGATTTACTAAGTGTTATCTCAGTACTTGCCCACCTCCCCATACACATATAATAGGTTCCAAGAATAAGCCTGTAATTTTATTGCTCCATTTAAGGACTACGTGTATGAAGTTATAAGAAAATATTCCATTAGTAGATGGAATAGATGGAGATAGTAGAGATTCAGAAATATTCCTTTCTAAATGCACAGGAGGTATTTGTCCCATGACTGACTCTGCCAACAGAGAGAGATGTTTTGCAATCAGAAAAATTGCACTTAAATCCTAGTCTCTAAAATCCCAGTCTCTAAAATACTGACATTATTCCAACATTCTTTAAAATATAAAACTAGGACTGACATCTGTGGAGAGTCTTCTTTTATATATGCAAAGGCACTAAACCTACTGTACTCTTTTCATGTGAGAGACAATATTTCCAGCTAAAAAATATAACAATAATAAAAATCTATGTGTCAGGCAGGTGTAAGTTTTGGTCTACACTTTTGCCAAGTACAGTTCAGAAACAGGAAGTAAAGAGACAGATGTTCAATTACTAAGTCTATGTTCCTCCATTTTCAAATGTGTATAATATAATTTCTTTTGACCCCATGTCAGACAAATGGGATTCTCCCTTCTGGCAGCTCTCCAGACAGTTTACATACTGCATGCAACTGGTACAGTAAACAATGGCCCGTGAGATTAAATGCTATGCTGCACATTTCCACTTGTGACTGATTCCCTCAATTTTCCCTTTCTGACAGTCTTGATTTTTCAGACCTTCCACAAAGTTCCATGCTCCTCATTGCTCCCTGAGACACATCCCAATCTCCAAAGAGCCAGAAAAAGCAAAATGCTAAAGAAGAAATCCTCATGTCCTGTGGTGAATCTTCAAGCTGAACGCAAGATAACCAACATAGAGAACAAGACACCAGAGCTAAAATGAAGACATCTATCTTGTTTATACTATTGACTGGCAGACAACTACTCCAGTCTATAAATTTTACCACCAGGATGAGTCCAATTTGAGCCTTCCCTGAATTGCAGACAGATTGCACACCAGGTAACTCTCCCTTTCTTGGAACAGATCCTTCGTAAGTGACTGACAGCATGCTGAATTAATAATAATGAAACATTACTAATCCAGATAGCTACTCAATATTAACTATTATAAAATTTGTATAGACAAATCTATTAGACATAAACAGTCTTCCAAGTCTTAGAGTAAGATCAGACCTAGATACACCTAAGCTCCATAAGGAATTTAGAAAGCAAGGGGGTGCACTTTGAACCTCAAGACTCAGTGGTAAGGTCTTCCTCATCCTTTTGAATCTGTAGTCATAAAATAAAAGGTACTTTTGTTATGGTTTTCTAAAGACCTGCCTTTCTATCCACTTTCTGGATATCTTTATGATGGTACAAATGGCTACATGAAATTAGTTCTATGTATATATAAACGTATTTCCAATTAGAAGAATCGTGGATTAGAACACAGTTTTAAAATCCTAATCATAGGAAAAAGGATAAAAGAGTGATTTAAATTTTGAAAATACATACAATTTTCAAGTGCAGTTCTATTTTTCCTCTTCACCTTGAGCTGATTAAGAAGAACTCCTGAGAATGCAAGTTCTGGAACTGAGACAGATAATGAGTAATGTGTTATAATTTAAGACAGTGTAGAAGGTGTAGATCTACTGTATGTCAATATCTTTACCTCAGTCAAAATTATTCCTACTTTGTAAAATTGCACTGCTTGAGAATACACAGAGTTTATAGAGAGGTAAAATGAATCTTGACGTCATTTCGTGGGTGTTCCTGCCTCCTCTATTGGGCAGTCTCAGTACAAATTCAAGTTACTAAATCAGTGCCCAAAGTTTATGAAGCCTTTCAAACTAGGCTTAACTGCCTTGCAGCAGGAAGACTTTGTTTCTAGTGTCATCCACAGCAGAAGTGCTGTATTGCCTTCTGAAAGCTACAAGTTGCACAGAAGGCTAGATATTAAAAAAGTTATCCTTTGCACTTGAGAACAGATCCTCTCCACAGCCAGTGAATCGCTGGAGTTAACTGGCTGTGAAATGGGAAGTTGCAAGAGGGATAAGGGAGTTGGAATTGTTTAATCAGCATTTTGCTAACTCAGACATGGAGATCCTGTCGCTTCTATTTCAACCGTATGATATCTGTGGATGATGGCACTGTTGCCCCTGGGCCTCATATCACAATACACTCAGAGCGGTTAACACTGTCCTCCAACTTCTAAAATTGGTATAAGTTTTAAAATAAGACAAGGGCATATTGGTTTAACAAGAAGAGACAAGGAATACACATTATAACTGTATGCACTGTAAGCCGTAGTCCAAGTAAGGACTAGTCAGGACTTGACCAATGAGAATTATATTCTCACTACTTCAGTGTATCTGGAACAGAGAGAGTAAACTAAAATTTGTGTCTGGCAAACAAATTCCTCCATTATGCAAAGACTGTGTGTCAGACTGTGGTCCCAGGAGACTTCACTAAACTGCAACTTCAAACCAGGTTGAATCAGATCTGCATAGTAAAGGTGTCACCAGACCTATCAATCACATCACACTTGACAGGTATGATCAGCTATAAAAAGAAGCACCCACGATCCTTTTTCTTGGGCTGTGAAAAAAGCAAATGTGATTTCAGCTAATGAGACCTATGTGAGGGCACTATCCAATCACTACCCCAGCCTAAGTGTGGTTGAACAGAAAAGAGCTGTATATTTCAAATATGAAGGTACCTTAAAAAATAAAGGTAAACAGCTCTATCTGTGATCTATTTCCTACTTTATACTCGATTTTCAAAGGTTTCAAAGATTAAAAACCAAGATAGACAGCTGCCTCCTGTCCTTCTGTGCATGCAGCAACAGAAGAATTTGCTTATGCAGTTAATGATAGAACGAGTTGGAGAATTAGATGGAGGAACCTCCAGTTGCATGGAACTAGTAATTCAGAGGAGAGCAAGATAATCTGTTCCCTTTAAATCTAAGCAAAGATTCTTTATTTAAGAGGAATTAACCTGATTCAAAGCGTCCCAGTTAAGCAATCGTATCTCCTAAACTAAAACAATATAAACATTACCAAGTGTTATTTATAGCTTCTTGTCTTTCTAACTCAATTCGTTCTGTGGAAGCATTTCTCCTGACCTTTAGCCATTGTCTGAACACCTCTCATTGGAACTGGCAGAGCAATTTTTAAGTTGGTACTGTACAAGATAGACAATGAAGAAGCCTGAAGCAGTTTCTGACCTTTAACTGCCATATTAATATCTATAATTGGAATTGAAAGACCATTTAGGTTGAATATCACCCCAACAAAGAAACTCGAACAATTATGGTTATCTCACTAAAGCCATGGACCATATAATCCTCTAGAGGAATGCGGCAAGATAAAGGGTTCTGAGAATTAGGCCCATTAAGGTGTTGAACCCAACCTTATTTTGGCACTTCTAACAAAGACAACAACCCCAGTTCCTTTAGTTTGAATTAAATGTCTGATTCAAGTGATTTTTAAGTTCATGCTTCAGAGTGCCAATAGTCACTGTCTGCAACAAATTGAATTATTCAGTATCATGAACCATTGAACCCTATTTTCAAAGCTGTAACACCGAAGTCTCTTACAGTATCAATTGTCATGTTGCACTACATTTTGTTTCAAGAAGTTTCATCTGAGATATGCAGTAAAAACTACGTCCTACTCTCTAAGGACATGGAAGAACCTAGAGGAATTTATTTTTCCAAAACTTTTTGAGCTGCCAAAGGTTTGTCTGAGTCCTGCCCCGCCTCCAATACAGGCTATGAATACAGCAACTTTATCTATAATACAGCACCATAGCAACACTGGTGGCATAAGTTTTGCTACCTCATCATCAGGAGTTTTATCTGTGTCAGGTGAAAGTGTCTGATCGCTCAGAAATGATAAAGACGGTTGCTATTTATCAGTGATTACACTCTATACTTGCCCCACTGTCTTCCCTGCACGTAGCCATTTTCTTTATTTGTGCACATGGATGAGAGAATAATATCTTCTTTTTAAAATATAGTTTGTTCTGCACTGTCCATAGCTTTTAGCATTTATTTTAGTTCTATAGATGCACTGTATTTCAGGCCCATCAGCTAGATGGGATGGAGTTTTAACAAAGAGTCCCATGCTGAAACAACTCCAAGAAACACTGAGAAAGGTTAAGGCACCTGAGGTTGAGTTCTGTGCCTTGGCTCTCTGAGGATTCACGTGCTAATTGTGCAAGTGGACATGCGAGCAGAGCTCTTACGGGAACAGATTTGTGCCTCCATCTTTTCCATACACCTTTGGAAAGTGGCCAGTACACAGCACGATTTGTGGCTTGTGAGGTCTTAATAGCCTGTGCAGCTTCAGGCACTTGCTATTATGAAGATTTGCTACTTCTAAAGAGGTCTTCAATACTGCTGTCTTCAAGCTTTCCTGCAGCAGCACGCCTTCCCTTCTCCTGCTCATACATTGCCATCAGCCCTGGAGGAGAGGGAGTCCTATCAGGGTATGGAGGGGTTAATATTTTTGTCTGTGAACTACCATTCACTTCTTCCAGCATGTTGTCATTCTGCAATTTTGACAGAATATCAAAGAGAAGGAAGAGATTAACATGCTGGAACAGAGCTGACCCCATTTACAACTACAGCTGCCTCAGATCACATTATGTGATGTTCCCTCCAGGACTGCTGACATTTTTTAAGCTCTCTGGGATGTAAGAAGAGTATGATTGTGTTCAAATAAAACAGGTCACAAGAGACCACATGGAATCATCTAACATATCCACTATTCCCTGTTCTGGCAAGTCATCAAACAGATATGGATATGCACTTGTTCTGCCCAAAGGTTATTCCCTTGGTCTTCAATCTTGGGTCAAGGCAGCTCTGTTGTCTAAAGATTAGATCCAAAAAATAGGAAAAAAAAAAAGAAAAGCAAGAAAATAGGCAGGAACTCGGCAGAAGGGCAGGAGGGGCAGCAACCAAGGCAGGTACAGGACTCAGGACAGGAGTCAGAGTAGAAAGAAGGAATAAACATTAATACTGGAGCAGAAGCAGGAACAAAGTCAGTTGTAAGGACTAACATGGGCAGCCAGATCAGGAGCAGGGAAGACTTACGCAAGATAAAAGCTAGAGAGTCAAATATAAATGGGGGAAAAACTCCAAACCAAACCAAAATGAAACCAACATCATTAACCACAGATAAGTTTTTAATTGAAGTGTGCTGCAGCTCATTAAATACCCTCAGGAGTTTACACAAATTTGCCTATCAGTATCTGTCCATTGTGACTGCCTCAGTAACCATCCTGCTGAGAGATCAATTGCCATTCATAACCCGTTGGATTTAACTTCGAAAAATCTGGTGCTTTTACACTATTAAAGAAAAAAAAGAGGAAGGGAGGGGAGNCAAATGGGCTGGAGGAGATTATGTGTCTAGCTATCACACATAGGTCTTTTTTAGTAAATTTGGGCTTGTTCTCCTGGTTTCATCATAGACTCATCTTTAGAAGCACTGTAATTTTCAGGAGCAAAAAAGAATTAGGTATGTTGTACAATAACATAATTTCCAGATTTTAATGGCAGAGGGATTAATTCAGCCAGAGGTGGTGCTACAATATGTCACTCTTATTTCAATGTGTGCATCAACAAGTAACAAGTGAAGTCCACGGTTACTCCTGGTTTAAGGCTGAATAGGCACTGAAGTTCAAACTAATCTGAAACTGCTATAAGCCTGACAGCCCAATTTTAGCAGTGTAGAACCACCTCACTTACTTGGGTCTGAACTCCATTCTGAGAGCCAGCTGAAGTGAGAATGGAACATGTCAGACTAGACCAAGAGTAATGAAGTCTTTCCAGAGTATATGGATTGTTTCCACACCTGAAGTTAGTTGCAGAGTCACACTCACACTGAAATTTCAGTCATAGGAAATAAATCCTTTTGCAGTCATGTAGGCTAAACACATCTCATTAGGTCTGTCTTGCTGTCAATGAAACCAGTAGGATAGAAGTGAGAGCTCTCACTCTGGACAGTAACTCAAAAAGAGAACCTGTCCAGGGATCAGTAAGGACTGATTCAGCTCCTAAATCTATGAAAAAGTTAAGCCAACAGCTAGAAGTTTGCACTAGAATGTTCCAGCAGTTTTGATGTTTGCATTGTCACAAGTAAATTTTTGGGGTTTTGCTTCTACAAGCGTTTATGAAAGGGGAATTTTATTTCTACCACCCCACAAACGAGGAATTACAATTCCAGTGGATGTATCACTTTAAAAAAAAAATGCCCATGAAAAACCAGTTTCCATGATAGAAAGACATGTCCCCTGAAACAAGTTTGAGACTTGCTCTTGCTGTCCCTATTTTAAAATCTCCTGGATGATCAATATACATAATTACTATAGATTTGGTTTTGATAGTAATCAGAACAATTTACAGCCAATCTAGCATTTTCCCTGTATTTCCAGTTTTATTAATTTGGACTGAGAAATGAACCAACAGTAAGCTGGAGTATGAAAATATATTCTGATTTTACCATTTTCTTTCCTTTTCTTTTTTTACTGTTTCACCTCCTTCCTAAACTCGATAGATTTATATCAGAGATTAATTTAGGCCACCTCATACTTCAGAAATCACTTTGATGAATGAAGAAGACATTGAAGGTGTTTAATTGCTTTATTTTTCCAAATACCTTGATGGGACTGTTTTTTCAAGGTGTAAAAATTTATCCCTAAAGCAAAATACACTTAATGTTGACAGCATTAAACTTGTTTTTTTCCCACTTTCTTATTTACATCTCCTGAATACATGGTAAAAAAAATTTCCCAAAGTCAAAACCACACTAAATTTTGTTCTCGTGATATTTAATATTGGTGGGGTGGTACCACTTTAAACACCATTAAGTAATAGATCAGAGAGAATAAAAACATTTTCCAGCCCCCTCAAGCTTTTAACCTTTAGGGCTTCCTTGAGGGGAAAATGATTCAAATGCCAAGCTCACCATTATGCATTCTCTACACAAAAAAAAAAAAGATGCCCAGACATTTACACACAGAAACTATGCAATACATTAAAGTTACATTAAGGTCCTCAGCTTTTCTGTTCACTAATTTGCCTTCTCATAACTTCCCCAAACACACTCAAAGCCTTTCCCAGGCTCAGAAATCACACTTGTTTCCCCACAGGCACATTCATCAGCAGAATAAGCTTTCAAGCCATCAGTAATGTGGCTGCCCTACAGATTCAGCCTGGTAATTAAGAAGAAGACTAATAAGCAATCAACAAGTACAGAACAACACAAGATTAGTGGTCAGCGTTCCACCCAGGGAGAGGTTAAGAAGTATTCTGCCTTATGATAGAGGATTTATTTTTTCCATTTTTCACAGAGAAGGTGATAGGAAGCTTTAGTCAAAATAAAAATGATCAACTGCATGAGAAGCTTCGAGGAGGAAAGAAGAGGGGTAGGAATGTTAGCAAGATCCAGTTGGAAAAAATGTTGCTGTTACTCTATTAAATGCAGAGGAAAGGCTTTTCTTTGAGCCCCCTCTGAATGGCTGAGGCTCCCTTTGGATTTGGCTGTTACAGTGAGATCTTTATCCTGTTTTAGCCTAACCCAGACACACAGCTATATGACAGTATATATCTTCTGACATACGAAAATACACATGGAAAAAGCAAATAGAATAAAACATGGACCTACACAGAATTCTTTACCATTGCATTAAAAGCCTGCATTGAAGATCCGCACTAGAAATCTTCCATTAGAAAATACAAAAGTTGTTGGGATACATTTGGATTTGCTGTAAAATACCACTTTCAATTAACAGAGTAAATGAAAAATTTCCTCTCATTCTGCTTATGCCAGTGAGAACTCTGTGCTTAACTACTGGCTCCCTTTTCTCTACAGTAGTTACTGGTTTGCAGTTAATAGTCTTCATGCCAATATGTATCTTTATTACCCCGAGTAACCATCAAGAACTTTATTGCCAGGCACAAAGAATATGAAAACATTCAAACCACTCTACTGAGTTTTCTTGTCTTCAAAGGCAGCAGGTGAAAAATGTCTAACCTGACTCACATTTGTTCATACTTTTCTTCCTTAATTAATTGCCAAGACTAAACCCACATTCTCTGATACTAAAAAGTAATCAGATTTTAAAATACTTTACACACAATAAAAAAGAGCCATATTTTAGCATTAGTTTATTGCCAAGAGTGAAAAACTTGACAAATTAATCTTCACTGCAGAAAAGTCATTCTTCCCCACACAAATGCAAGTGTTGATTAATTGTAAAACAAGTATAATTTCCTCACATGAAGGTTATACCATAAAAGAGGTTTCGTCTGCATCTGAATTACTAGTGCATCACTTAGTACCTCTCTGGTGTCTGGACCATATGGCTTCAATTGACAGCTGATGAAACCAGTAATTGTCCTCTTGCATTAGTCATTGGTTATATTGTTGCTTAGGTTCTTGATGGCAGAAGGAGAAACAACCTCCCTATAATGGTCTTGAAAATGCACACTAAAATTGAGCCAAAGCCAAAACCTCCTCTTAGCTATTATTATAGCTGGCCTGGAGGCAGGAAAGCATGCATCAACATGGCTACTAAAACCAGAACTGCAGTCCAAAGTTATTATTCAGTTTTCATGAAAAATGGGATCATATTTATTCATGAAAATATCTGGGAAAATCTTTTGTCAGATGGACTTACACAAGGAATTCTCACTCTTAACAGAAGAGATTTTTGCCAATCAATAAAGAGTATATAATGGACACTGAATTATTAACTGTCATCATGAACAGCAAAGATCAGACACAGCGAAAACTAGGAAAACATAATATCTGGAGTTTAATAGACTCAGGCTTGAAAAATTCCTTCCACCCAACAAACACATTTTAAAAACAGGAAAAAGAGGTATCGAGATCCTGATAGTATTACCCCAAACAATATAAAATGTCCTCAAATTAACTCTTCAAAAAGGAAGGCATTAACTCTATTAAGTGTAAAACCACAGTCCAAGCCCTCCCTATGAAAATAATCATTCTTGTCAGTGTAAGAACCCCTGTATATATTTATGTAGTGTGTGTACTGGAAAGTTCCAAAAGAGATGAGCAGAGTCTGTCTAAGAAATTCTAATTCTATTGCTACATTACCCATCAATATCAAAAATGTGATATACATTGTAATTAAGTTCAAGTTCCAGTTTACTAACCTAGTACCAATTTATTTTAACAAAATCAAAACAATGAAACTTATATTTAAAAATTTGTAAACATAAAGTATTTTTAAATACTTTAAGAGCTGCTTCTCTTTTCTTTGTTAAAACAAAGCAATCAATTGAAGTCAGTTAAATTCAAAGCTGCTTTTTTAAAATATATGAGCCTTACAGAAGCCTGAATTCACCATTTTTGTCCTTAAAGTTCCTTATGAGACTAGCTTTGTTATGTACACACCTTCCTTTACGATGACAGAGGCATTGCATTGCATTATGAGAGTAGCCTCACAAAGGGGCTAAAAAAATAAAGCTGAATATATATCATAACAGAAAATTCAATTTACTGTTAAACTGCTTAACTAGGGTAGATCAGATATATCAACTACTTCCTACTTCCTACTGGGAAGGATATATCCTACTTCCTCCAACAACCAGAAGTGGAAGGACAAGGAATATGAAATGGAGAGGGGTTAGAGGATTTTTCTTCTAAAACTCCCTGCTTACTTCTTTTTTTCAGTTCAGTTTCTTGCATTGAGTAGTTCCAGGATTTCCTCATATGGAGGTTGCAACCCCATCATTACCATTACTGAAAGTCTTATAGATTCTGTCCTAGCTTATAGGAGTTTGGGTTTGTATTGTACCTTTCTTTCTTAGTCTATTAAATTTCAGCTTGCATAGTTTCACATCACTAGGAGTTCCTCATTGCACTGACAAGCTGAATGACCCCTGTTCAAAATACTTTGCTGTCTCCTCTGACAGAAAGAGTGCTAAGCATTGGAGATTTCTCACAGAAACAAAAATATAAATTTTCTAAAAAAATAGCACTGCTCAAAGGTGGTCAAGAAAGCACTCTAGCAAGCAAATAACAACATTCTACAGACAGATTGTATTTGGCCCTGAAGTCCTTTATAGTTTTTAAACAATATACCTACAACTTATGTCCGTTAGTGAAGGAATACTCTTAAGAGATCTTAAGATAGGTATTCACCAAGTGGTCCACCCGTAAATTGCAGACTTTTTGATGCTGATTACTGCATTAACAAGACCAAACACTCAAGGGGCTAAGAAAATAGCTTAGTGTCCATAGATGTTTCAAATATGCATCTCTGGCCAAGATTTCTGTTTTTACTAACAGTAATCTATTGTCATTGATTTTATGACACTGACCTCTTCACTCAGCATGGTGTCATAACACCTGCTGCTTTCACATATTTCACAATTCAGAATAGTTGAACACCGTTTGGAAGTCCATTTTAGCAAAAAACACCTTTCAAGATAGGTCTGCACATTTCTTTCCATGCCACGAGTACTTAAATGTTCAGGAGCAAGGCACAAAAATACTGAGTAGATCAACTGTCAGAGTTCCTTGTTTTCTGTCAGTCATTTATTGTGGGATATATTCTCTCTTTTGATAATCAGATTTTAACAAGTTATAGCTGAACCTTTCCACACGTGAGTATAAGCAAAATCTCCTGCACTGTCTTCCTTGCATATTTTGACAAGATTATCATCTTGATTTCTCTTATTCTTCCTCTACTTCTGCCTTCTTTTCTTTTGCATAGTTTTCTGAATGTCTCAGGTAGGAGAAGCACATCAGGTTCGACAGGCAAGCAGCATTTCTGTCTTCTGTCAGATGACATTTTGTAACAGTCTATCACTGGACATCTCCCCAGAGGCCTAAAGACCCTGTCACAAGTGAAAACCTACCTGGTCTGCCCATTATAACATGCATAATGCACTTATCTGCACCAGCCTGGTACAACATGACATCTCCTGAGCACTTCAACCTTTGCTTTTTAAATGGAGCATATTCTTCCTTTCTACCTTAACAGTATTACTGGAAGTCAATTTGTTGTGCATGCTCTTTTAAGACAGCAATATTGTAATTTATTTTCACTAACTTTAAGCTTTGTCATGAATTGCAAGCTGTGTTCTCTCTTTCAAACACATTGTCTGTTTTGTTGACAAAAATGTAATGGTGTAACATTGATAAATAATACCTAAACCTTAGAACTGCTTACAGATCCCAAATAATCTACTCCTTAGATATTCTCATACCCATAATTATAGCCCGATGTTCTCTTCAGTAACCTCCGACAGCTTTTTACTTCTCTTGACTAACAGACAGGAGTTGGAAGCTAAGATCATTGTCCTCAACACCATCAGCTAGGTTCTTAAATAAATTCTGAGGTATCTATTTGTGCACCTATATTTGGGCATCTGTTGTGTAGATGTGCAAACAAGGATCTTTGACCAAAAATCATCCGAATTTTGGGAGCTTTCAAACAATGAAGTTAAGGTAAATGCATTCCTGTGTAATCCAACACTTCGTGCCTATTTCAATTCTACAGTGATTTTCTAACTAGTCCTGTCTGTGATGTAGCTCATTCTGAGGCTGCACTGGCATTTCTTGCTACATTTGTATGTTACATAATGTAAACCTGTTAGCATAAGCATGTCATAGAAACATGGAAAATGGCCTCTGCTGCACATTTATTTCTGAGAAAGAAAAAGCCACAAAACATGGAACTGACCAAGTCTGGTGTATAGCAAGTGATGAGTCTGTGTGGTCAGAGGCAGGAAGTTTATTCATAATATGTCAGTATTTTCCTCTCCTGCTTTTTAATTAAATTATACTAGTTTATAACCTCTCATTGTGTAAACGCCTCTATAAACTATTTATTTATTTTTATTGGCTTGGCTCTGCAGAACATTTTATAGAAGGAATTCTTCATTTTATAACTGTGGCAAAATTAAGCAACTTCTGAAATTATGAATTAGAGAACATTGTGTCTTTTTTATCTTTTTCTAGAAATATTTCAAAAAATAAGTGAAAGGCCAGGAACAAGGATTTTTTTTTTTTCTTTTAAAAGATCATATGCAAGTTAGGAATTTTTTTCCAGTTTTACATACAGCAAAATGATCCTGACATCCAGCTTACTATGGAAGCAGAAGTGCAGGGGAAACCATTATTCCTACACCAACCACTATTCCCCTACCACTAACATTTCTGAATGGGAGAGAAGAGAAGGAATGTTTTGTCCTTTATTGAGACTGACAGACTTTTCCGTATTTTTTCCTAACTTTCATATTTACTATCTCAATAGTGACTGCCACTTTTCAAAGTGAATGGGTGGAGAAAAGAACTTAGACTCAATAAACAAACACTCTCCAAACACCAGTCTTGAAAAATTGTTCATGTACCAGGACTGGATCTAAACCATCTTTTGGCTGAGGAAAGAAACAATAGACGGGAGCCCAGTGGCTGGAGCCAGCCACAGAGGAGACACACTGCCCCTGTCCACACACCCTATGCAGCCCTTAGTCAGAAGTACAAAACCTTCTTAATACTCCCTCACTCTTGAAAACCCAAAGCCCAACTCAGCCTTACTTCAAAATGATGCTGAAGCAAAAGGAGAAGCTATAGATCACTTGTCTGAGAAGATGACCAGATTGCTAAATACCAAAAAGCACCTTGTGCCTCCAGGCTATGAGTTTTTCTGGTTTAGCAGGAGGATGCACAATCCCATCTCTTTTCCAGGAGGAATATGTTCAGTATTGCAATCTTCTCAGATTATTCTTGTGTTTTATATTGACTAGCAAAGGAATAGCTTTGGAAGAAGATCAGGAAATTCTCTCTCCCAAGAAAGGACCACTGAATTTGAATCACCTAGTTTTACAACTGGATAAAATCGGAGATCCAAGAATTATTTTTTCCCTCAAACGGGAGTCTTAGCTCTAGTGGAAATTTTATATAGTTTTGTTTACTAAAATGCAGTAGAAGATAAAACTTATTAGTTCTCAGACTCCGAACTCAGAGCTTCAATTTATTTTCATCACTCTGAGTGTAATCCTGAAAAGAATTAATCCCTTGGTGATTAATGGAAACAAGGAATTATAAATCTGACAACAATTTTTTAAGATTGAAGCCTTTATGAAAATGATTAGTAAGTCTTAAGAGAATATGTGATATTAAAGTATGTATTTATTATTTTGTGTCTAAAGGAACTTTCAAAATAGAAGCCATTAGAGTTCCTTGATTCTGCCTATTAATACACCATTTTCTAAGGAAAAGATTAGCATTAGAGCAGGATGAAAGCTCTTCTAAAGCCTCTGATGTTAGTTCTATGTTACCTTCAAGATATTAAGTGGATGTGGGTTTTTTTGACAGGTGACTATAGTTTGAATTCAAATATCTGCTTGTTCTTGGTTCCCAGTCATAACTAAATTTAAAACCTCATTTTACTGACTATGAAATGCATGACTGCAGGATTATTTTCTTTCACTTTCGTATAATTATCTCCTTTTTCCCTTTCTCTTCTTGTTATCCCTGCTCCTTAAAATCACCCATACACTGCTATAGCATACAATAGCTGCACATGTCCCTCCCATGACATGAAATTTCAAGGTAATCTCTTCCATCATAATAATCCTAAATCTCCTAGTAGCAATTCCTCTTCTTTAAAGTTTTATATAGTGGCTAATTTATTCTTTTTTTTTTACAAGCAAGGACATTGGCTTCTGTGCTAAGAAAGTAGATTCTTGTCCCATAAGAAAGGTCCACTTTGTTATTTTGCTAGTGTTTTCTTCGGAAGATGGCAGAGATTCAATGATAATAATGTTCTTTTGTTTTTAATGTGCTAAATGCCACAGAGAGCACTGCAAGAAAAGTGATTTCTCAGCAATTCCTTGAGATTTCTCCTTTCTTCTTAGTATCTCCTCTTCATTTTTCCAGTCTGCCTTTTTGTTATACCAAAATATTCTCAAGGTAACCTGGATACTTGCCTGTGTTCTTTTAGAACACATTTCTGATGCTCCCACTGTACTGTTTTATCACCAGAAACTGTGCTCATCTAACCCACTTTTAGAGTAGGAAACTCAGTGACACCATGCAGACTCTGATAAATCTGATGATCAATTTGGCTTTCTTCTGGAACTGGCATCCTGTATAACATCACCCTTCATCTATGTACATCTGTGGTGAGTAATGACTCCAACACATGGGAACAGACTGTTACCTTCTGTCATGTGGCAGAAGGCAAAATAATGATGATACTACATAAGGTTAATTTCAGCTGTGCTCAATACAGAATTTCTGCTCTGTGTGTCTAGCATAGCACATTTAGAACCACGTGTGTGAACGTGCCAGTGACATTCACATTCATTTTTCACTAACCGTGAAACTTAACTTGAAGGTGCTATACAGAAATGCTGAGGAAAATGATCATTTCCATCCATCTGAGAATCAGCCCCAGATTCAACTAAAAAGGTGTGAACTCTATATCTTGATTTAAGGCTTGCTGCAATACTCACAGGAGAAAAATGTAAGAATTTTCATGTAATATCCCGGATCCATAGCCTGATACAAAATGATCTGCCACTATAAAGAGTCATCAGGTTCACTCTTCAAGATTTCAAGTTCTCCTAATTTCTCAGTTCTTGTTGTTACATGCTGAAACGAATTCTAAAGTAAATTAACAAAGTGCAGCAGTGACGTTTTGAAATTATGCCAAATATGAAGTAGCATAAATTTAACAGTTTTCATTAACACAAGAATATTCACTAAACATTTTTCTATATTAGGAGAAATATTCTGTACTATAAAATTAAATCCATTCTGGCAGTGACCCACAAATAACCTGTTTCTATAGTCCCTTTGCTATTCAGCTAGGCCTCCTGGTGGTGCAGAGCTGTCGTTCATTAATTTTACTGATTGCATAATGAGAAGAAGTCATGCAGCTTTGAATATTAAAAGCTGTAGGTCGATTAATCACCATTTTGAAAATAAAGAGAGATAAAAATATAAGGCAATGTGAGAACCAACAGGAAATTTGTATCTATTATAGAAGAAAGGGAAATTCACCTACTGATTCACAGAGTATCATGTACTTGGCTCAGTAAATGGGCTGAGAAAGGACAATAATTTTTATTAGTCTTGAAAGACCATTTACAAACTGAGATATTTATCAATGCTGGAGCCAATGTCTACAGTTAAAACAAAGCACATTTTGAAAGATTGTCTGGTTACAAAAGATGCTTAAATGCTTGGAAGCACTCTCCTAATAGAGTACAGTATTCAGACCTTCCACTAGACCTATCCAATCATGCCACTGATTTGCTAATACTGTTATGTTTTCTGGACCATGTACCAGGGAAAAACTCAGTAATGTCCTCATTGTTCCAAAGCAGAAAGCTGCACATTATAACATGGTACAGGTAATACTACTCATCTCAAACGTCCACCACTACTGAGCTTTTCAAATGTCTCATCACCTTCTCAAAATGCTATCAGTAAATACCACTCAAAATATTTTCCTTAGTATGTGAAAACTTCCACTTTTGGTTTTTATGACACCTGGAAGACACATGGATTAGCTGAGTCTTCAAAGTCATTCCAGTGTCTCTCCACTCTGCACCTTATCCTTCCCCAGGAATATAAGATCCTTGCAGCAAGACAGGCTGGAGAATAGCTGTGGTAGAGAGGTCCTGGAAGCCCCAGGCAGGCAGCTCACCACTCCTGCATGTGAGTCAGCAGCACCTCCCCAGCAGCAAAAATGCCCATCCATAGCAGCCTGGGCTTCACTGGCACAATCCTGAGTAAAGTGATTATTCCTCTGCTCGTTAGATAACACAGATCAGACCACACGGAGGTGGTCAAATGCAGGGACCTCCCAACACAGAGAAGGTACCGACAAACTGGAGCAAGGTCAGAAAATGGATCACAGGGTAACTGAAACTCCAGCACTTGCACTACAAGGAGAGGCTGAGGGATTAGGGCTAGTTCAGCCTGAGGAAGCAGTAGCTTCAGCTGGGAAGCCACTGAGACAGAATGATCCAGAGCAGGGCATGAAAGGTATTAGTTTAAAGAAGAGAGCGTCAGAATGGATGGGAAGAGACTATTTTCACCATGAGAACAGCCAAGCTTGATAATAACGTGCCCAGATGTATTTTTGTAGTCTCTGTCCTTTGAAGTTTTCCAGAATTATGTTCTGAATACACATGAAGAATCAGCTAATATGATGTCACAATTACAGACAAGCTCCTATAAACAGAGTCTCACTTAAATAACCCCTTAGTGAACAGGTAGAGCAGCAGCAGTGATTTTGGCAGAATAAATACTCCAGTTAGTTGTAATAAAAATTAGTTTCCAACTCAATATACACTGTTGCTCAGAACTGCAGTTATAGTAATAACCAATTCCAAAACTTGCATACTCTAGCTAGTAAATAACATCTTTATTTCATCTGTTTTTATTTAAGTAAGGGAATACCCTTAATACTTAAATGCATTTGTCTCCCTCAAATATCTTTTGCAGAGGTGCATTCAAACATAACAAACATAAAGGAAGAGCTAGGTAAGTAAATGCATGCTGCTTTACAACTCTGCCTTTGTCGTTGTCCACTTAATAGCTCTTGCCCAAGCATTGGTATTGCAATCCACCAGCAACTCTGACCCGGCCTTTTCCTAACAAGTTAGAAAAAAAGGATGCTAGCATTATAAAACACACTTTAATGGTATTTATGTGAGGCATATGCAACCAAAGAAATGCCTTTACTTCAGAATGTTTACACCCTTCTTATATCTTACTTGCAAGTGCATTTTAATTTCTGCAACATATGGCTGTGTATATGTTCATGTGACTTAGAATCCATCTTAGTTAAATTCCCATAAGTTTGAAAACAATTATAAGGAAGATACTGTAGATACACAGAGGGAGAACAATAACACATGTTTTAGTACTTGGAAAAATAGGTACATGAAGAATAATTGATCAGAGTTACAGAGATGGTTCTTTGTAAATAACTTTGAATATTCAAGGCAAAAAACCTCAACTGAAATAAAAATGCTCTCTTCCAAAGGCAAGGATTATCACAGAAAGGTCCAAAAAAGGAATTTTTCTAGAAAAGAAACATATTCATCATCCTAACTCTAATACAGCAATTTATAAAAGTGTGCATAATTCTTCCATTATAATTTAGGCCCTCTTAAAAAGAATAACTTCAAGTACAGTTTGCACTAGAAAAAGCATAAACAAAGAAACAAGACTTTTTGAAAATTGCACAAAATTGTCTGCACAGCTGTTGATAGAAACATTGTCTCATGAAGAATTTTTTTTTTTCAATGCAAAACCCTTCAGCCTGTCATGTCTTAGGTTTCCTATCTTCCACTTTTTTTTTCCCCTTTCTTTCTGCTGTTCCTGGTTGGCAATATGGTTGACAACATCTTATTCCACGTCTTTCTTGCAGTTTTCATCCACTGTGCTCTAACACACAGTAACCCATTTTTAAATAGTTGTAGGCAGATCAAAATCTGCACATTTCATGTCACATGTTCATGAAAATTTTATGATCTCTATTTGTACAGGTTTTCTAGCTTTAGTCAGCTTCCAAGGTTATTTTTTTCTGATTTTGGCATATTCATACCTAACAATATTTGAGTAGGGAAACACTGAGCATGTCAATGACCTTCCTTAATCTGGCCAGACTGTAGTACTTTTATCCCACATGAATCATGGAAGAAACTCAAGAAGAGTAGAAGTATAATAGGGAGTGAGTCCCAAATAAATTTATAGAAATTTTGAGGAGGTTCTGTTCCATCACTACTAGCATTAAATGCATCAGAAATATTTCTCCGCTGAAACAATTCAGGAGGGTGCCACAATACCTTTAGAAAGCCCTTTCATTTGTACACACCTCTGTGCTGTGCGCATGTAAAATCAAATGTCTTCAGCATAGAGGCAGATAAATAATCAACTTGATCTGCTGAAATTAAAGCTCTTTATTCATGCAGCATAATTATATAGCCAACACCACACTGTGCAGAAGGCAATCACATGCCACTGTAAGCAGAAATGATAAAGATTTTTATCTGACATTTTTGTGTTTACTCATCTTGCTTGCTTCTTTCTCCTGCCTTACTCTTATGGGAAATTTTGTCTAATTTAGATAGGATTTAAATATCATTGGCTGTGAGTTTAAAGCAGCATATGTTTATATTTTCATCCAGCTAATTTATTTTTTTTCTGCCTAACAGGCCTGCCAAAGTTGTCATTTTTCAAACAATAAATTAATTCAGACAATGATTGTTTATAGTGAGATCTTCTGCTAATTCTGAAATATTCCAAAAGGCTACAAATTGAGACTAAAAAATATAACAATAACAAAGCTTCAATTGTTTCTATGCTACCTATACATTATCAAAGAGAACCAAGGCTAAAAATATAAAGTAGTTTGAATATGAATAAGGAAAAATGTTTTGAGATGTAGATCAGGTTAAAGCAACTTTACTGAGTTTTGAAATCTCATTCCCTCAAACAATATAAAGGGATAAGATTATCTCCTGGTCAGCTTTAAACTTTCTGAAAATTATGCAATTTTTGGGGAAAAGAGTAAAGACAAACAAATCCACTTCTTTATACATATTTAAAATGTAAATTTGGACATGGATGAACAGCTATTACATTTTTCTGGTTCAGTTAAAGGTTAGAGTTTCCATAACTAGAAAAGGTGTTTAGAATTCTTGCGGTATATGCAAGAAAACCACACTTGGGCTAAACAAGTTAGCACACTTAAATTATTAGAGTTGTATCAATGTAAAGCATCCTAAAGTCACTTTCTTACAATCTGTCTCTTTTGAGCTAGAAAGCCAGAGAGGACCTCTATTATATATCACCAACTCCCATTTGTTTGCAAGTTTCTTTTAGGAAAAACAATCCAGGCTTTTTTTCTATCTAGAGACAATTTCAAATACTGAAGCACTGCTACTATTATACCAGCTAGAAATATCTAGAATATTGCTAAATGTTAAATCCAAGCAATATATTATTTAGTTTGGTTACTGAAAACTTGCAAAAGCCTTAAGTGAATTCATTGGGAGTGCTATTCCGTCCATTCCAACTAGTTTTTTATAAATATTCCAGGATGCCAGGTAATGGGGAGCAGTTACCATAGCAGTGATTGTATCTCTTCCTTTTTTGCACTTCTGCAACCTTCTGTTGATTGATTTAATTATGTCAATGTATAGATACATATCAGTTTGATTGTCCTAACAATTTTTTAGCAGAAAGTAATTTGATTTAGTATTTACTACAGTAGTAGTGGAACTAGGAATAACACCTCAAGGGATTAAGTCCCTTTCTCCTCTACTAGAGTTGTTAAATGTTAACTGTGTACATGAAATAACTGAAAACATACTTCCATTTCTCAGAGACAGCTGTCAACCCTAAAAAGAAGCAAAGGGAATACTGAACCCACTTCAAACAGGAAAGAAGGTATTTGTATTGAGTTTTAAAAATTTGAGATACCCCTTTGCAGAATATGAGCTTGCATTCAAAATACAAATTTTAATGCTGACAGGCAACACTAATTACTGGGGAAATTTTGATCACCTTTTTCCTGATTTTTAAGTGTTTAGGGTATCCTACATGTATAGGGTATCATCATGTTTAGATTATTCAGGCAGATTAACCATAAAATGATACATACATTCATTTCTGTGTTTCAAGTATCTTGTATATATGCTAACAGGGAAAATTTTCAATTCTAGGAGAAAATCTCTTTTTCTGCTTTCTGTGGCCGATAACAATGTCTGTGCATTTCTCCAAATATGACTTTACTGTTTTTACTTCCATCCAACTAGTGATTTTTCTTTCCATTTGCCCATCAGTTAAAGAACAGTATTCAGGAAAGAAAACCACCAGATTATTCTAATTAAAACCCTCCAACAACGTGAATGCATTTCTATGTGTTACTCACATGAACAGCAAGTGAAAAATGAAAACTAGAAAGGTCATTATGAGGTAAAATTAGTGAGAAGAAGATGTGACATACAGATCCAGTTCTGCCACATATCTCCTGAACTTCTGTTAACCAATCGAGACACTTGAGTTCTCCATACTCCAGCTGGCTTTACAATGAGGAATAATATTCTTTTTCATCACCATTGTTCTGGTCTCCTTGAAGGTTCTCTCCTCTCTCTGTAAGGTGCTTACCTTCATGGAGCTTAGTCTTTTCACATCAATAATAGTCACTCAAAGTCACAGAGAATACTTAAGAATTTTGATTAAAAATTAAAAAAAAAATCTGTATTATAAATGTAATAATTAAATAGGAGTCCCTAGACCCTAAGATACCAAAGCTTATCCCATTCTCTCTAATATGTTTAGAAAAGTTTGTTGCCTGTCTGTCCAGTATTGATCATCAAAGTAAAATAATGTATTTTCTTGTCCTGTAAAGTGAATTTCCAATTAAAATTCAACAGTGCAATCCCATTCAAAATAGATCTAATATAATTTGAAGTACATTAATTGGACTTGGTTACCTTTTTTGTTAATTAAACTGATGAGGCAATTTATTTGCTCATTCCAGACCTGACATTAAATGACATTTCATGCGACATCCGCTATTTTTATGTTAATTGAGTAACTTTTGATTTGTATACACCAGGTTGATTTGTGTAGTATATAAGTGTCAGGGAAAAAAAGTAATATCTGCAAATAATAAGTAATCTAAGTGATTTACAAGTAGAGTTACTAGCATTTTGAGCACAGGTGGCTGTTTATTTTTAGATTTCCCAAGGACTGTAGATGAACTGTCACTCCAAACTGCTATTTAAATAGCATTTTGGAAATTAGAAATACAGAATGCAATGCTGGCTGTTTCTGTATTAATGGCACTTCTAAAAGTAGAGTTTCTTTCCACTAGTAGTTCTCACAGAACTAGGCCAGTAGAACCAGTCCTCGAGATTAAATGATCACTGATAAGTTTTTGTCTATGTATTTGATTTTTATGAAAGAATGACAGGCTTTAAGAGTTTACTCCTATGAACCAAATATTTTAATCCACTCTTTCACAGAGCATTGGAAATTCTTACAGCTCATTGTATTTCAAACACTGCTAATCACTGCAAAAATAAAAATACTATTATAGATGTAGCAGATATTTCCTTTAGTGTAAAATTTGGTATATCCAATGTGCTTGGATAAGACTTTGGTGACATCATTACCTGCAAAATAATACTAATCAGTACGTCTTTACTCTGTATTAGCAACTGAGGAGAAATTCCTCATTCTGGTTTAAATTTGAAAGGAAACCAAAACAAATAGCAGAAATAAACTCTTCCCTTTCCCAGCTTTCATGAGTGTTCTTTGTGTTTGTCAGCTGGGAATTCTGATATGATCTCTGTTATATGGTCTCTATTTCAACAGTAGGTGAAAAGGTTTTCCTTATCTGAGACACCCTGGAAATTGCCTTCTGTTAACCTCTTTAAGGATTTTTTGGTCATGGGCAAAATCTTCCTGTATCCAGATTTTCTTCCATGCAAAATCAGCTAAAACCTTGTAGTCATTAATAGGAACCTATTGAAATCTCAGCCCAAATTTCCCCTTTTAATAAAGGGTGTCATAAAATTTATGTAGGAACAAACTCCAGCAAAAAACACCTGAAAAAAAAATCAAAACTAACATAGTATTTTAACATAACAGTTTCTAAAATTGTAAATTAAATTAAAAAACCTTACCTAGCATGAGAAAAAGATACACATATTTCCACTAATAATAGAGGCCTGATATCCCTGGGAAGCTGAAGTAAATAAACTAGTCATATTTAATATTGTTTACTCTATACAATGCCATAGTTCACTGGAGCTTTTGACATTGATGTACATATATTTTGAAGAGACTTCCTTCAAGTGATTTAAGCATATTGTCTTTTCACTCTATTCCTTAAATGACTACATGAGGAAAGAGTCAGGATACTTGGCCTTTATTCAAACTAGGAATTAAACATTCAGAATTTAAAGAGTTCTCTCTAAAGTGTGCTGGATTCCAAGCTAGTTTCCTGCAATCATTTTTGTATTCCTAAATACTAGAAATGGTATACTTCAGTATCATTAAAATTTATTAATATTATGCAAAGAGACCACAAGGAACAAAGTTCTGTGATTTCTGCCCAGACAAAGTATGTCATTTTAACAAGGAGATGGAAACAAAATCCACACACGTTTACTGTTCCCTTATTTACTTCCTGACATTCTTCACCATGCACTCCAGATGTGGTTGTCCACTTGTCACAATGGAACATCATGTCGTAAAATTTGGACTATAGAGAAAAATAGTGATTGCACACAAGTCAGTCTTTGATTCCATAAAAGCCTGCAGCACCTTTTCTTCAACCACATCAAAGGAAAATCTCAACCTAAATTAGGCCAAGGAACAAACAGTAATACTTGGACCTAAAAACCAAAGACAAGGAGTAAGTGAATTGGGAAAAAAACTTAAGATTGGCTTAGGGTATCTAAATCATTGATTTGAGTCTGTGTAAGGAAGCAGGCTGTTAAGGACTTTGAATACAAGGGACAAAGATTGAAGAAGACAGCAATTACCCAATAACTGATATATCAAAATTCTGAACCTGCTATACAACAATTCAGTACTCCAAACTTTATTAAGTGTTTGGCATAAAACAGATAACAGTGCTGAGGAGATTTGCAGAAGACTATTTCTTACATGATCAATTTTTACCTTATTTTGGGCAATGCTACAATCAGCAGAGGCATGCAAGGAATTCTTACTGGAGGAGAGCTGAGTTGTCTTGGATTGTCGGTATGGTATTGCAAGTATGGGAAAACAGAACAAGGCACAAAGATGGCATAGAAAAGAAGCTGCTGACCAAACCAATTTTCTTTATTCTATCACATTGTGGTGTATCACTAGCTAGTTAAGAAACTAATTTCACTGCAGCTACTTCTTTTGCTTATCAATACTTCACCACTGTTGATTTTAAGCCTCTCCAGGCAATAATTTTCCTTCTGATGAAAAAAGATATTAGAAAAGGCTGACATAAATATCAGTACAACATCAACCAATTACTGAAAATTTTAAGACCAATTCTTTCCCAGAGAAAAAGTAGAGTTATACAATCACAGCACTTATACTTTGTTCTGGTGATGCTGTTGGATGCATTTTCAAACATGTTTTAAACAACATGACTTTGGAAGTTTTTTGGGTTTGTGGGGTTTTTGTTTGTTTGTTTGTTTATTTGTTTTTGTCTGACTCTTAGGAGTTGGTTTTGACAAACAGAAAAAGTAAAAAATACAGCAATGGAAGTGAAGGGATAGGTATGGAGCTTAAGGCTGGTTTGTCTTTTGAGTCACTGAAAGATTATATGATCTTATCTTCACCATGTTTATCTTGCCTTCCCTTCAATTCTGCCTGATCAGTCCTCTTTCTCTGTTCAGCTGTTATCTTGTCCAGTATGTCTGTTCCACCATGCTAATAACTCAACTTTTACATGACCATCATATTTGGCCACGAGTGGAGCGGACTCTATTTATTCTCAGACATTTCTTCCTATTGCTCTTGTGGAGTGAAACATGCAATATCAATGCAAATACAAAAGGTTTTTTTCTTGTCTCCATTTTCCATTAATTTCTACATTTGGCTCAAAGCTCCTTTCCTCCTGCCCCTTTTGCCCGTTTTCTCCTCCACACACAGAGTTAATTGGTCCTTTTTCTAGTCCTAAATTCACCACAATCATCTGCTTCTACTGTTCTTGTTCTTCCATTAAATGTTTTGAATTAAAATCCTGAGACCAGACTAATTTGCTACATGAAATCTGCTACGTCAGTCTCCTTTTCAAGCTGTAATACACTGCTATCAGATTTGAAACTGATCTCCAACATTTCAGTATCGTTTTCTGCCACCTGTGTTTTCTATACAGAAATATGTTCTTCTAGCAAGAAAACAGAAAACTCATGAGGTGTTATTTGATTCCCAGTTTCTCTCCTTTTCCCATTCTTCTCTAACTCCTTTCATTTAGTTACAGAAACACTCCACTATCACTCTGTATTTCTCTCATCAGCTTCCTAACCTGACTCATTCTTGGTTTATTTGTTCTTACTCTTTTCTTTCTCTCTCTTTATACAGAACATATGGGCCTTACTTAAAATTTTTCTTAGAACTTTTGTCTTCTAAGAGTGCTTAACATATTACAGATGATGTGCTTACTGATCAGACCAAACTCATTTGTTTTTTTGTTTGTTTTCTTTACTTATTCATAGATTTTATGCTATTTTTAAATTTTGTGTAGAAGCTACAAGAAAAATCAGAAAGCAAGATGCAAGTACTGAGAGCTTCAGGATACATTTCCATCCTTAATAAGTTTAAGCATCCATGGGACATCGTTGTGCCTGCTGGCATTGGCAGGTCCCTTGGCACTGCTTGCATGACACGTATCAGCTCCATCTGAATGCCCCATCTGAAAACATTACTTTAGATCCAACATCATGTTTTAGGTAGCCTTAAAACTAAGCATGAACATAAGCAAAACCACAAGCAACTATACATTATAACTGCACAAGAATCATTGAAAACCAATAGGATTTATAGAGCTTGAACTACAATATAGTTTGGAAAATTCTTATCAGAACAGAAACGTGATGAATAGCTGCAATTTCCAAGATTAAAATTTCATTTAGCACATTCTGTGAACACCCAACTGATGCAATACTCTGCCTCTTAAAATACAATAAGAGCATGTCTCTATCAATAACATCATCCAACACTAATCATACACTGATCAGGGATTTTCTGAACACACACATGTAGCTTGGAGAGCAGTTTTAATTTACCATACTCCTTGTTATTGCACTTCCAATCTTTTCCTAAATAGACTGCCAAACACTAATGAAAATATCTCATTATTTGGCACCAGGTACAACAGACCACTAGACGTGGGGTTGAGGAATCCAAATTCAGTGTTTTTGTTCATCAAAGCATAATTTAAGGTTGCATTCCCACCAAGACCTCCAAAGTAGAAGACTAGCAAAACTGTTCTAATTGATTGAGAATTTAGCTTTCCAAAAGTTGTTGAATGACCTCTACTTCCCTCAGATTGTCAAAGAACAGTATTTTCCATTACTTAACCATATATGTCAACAACTTTTTTTCCATTTCTCCTAGTCACAATCACAAGATTGTCTCATTTCTGGTTGCCGCTTGCTGTACCTGGGGATAGAAGAAACATTTCCACCACACTTGAAAAGATTGAAGTGGGTAGCAAATGTGTAACTACTTTCTGGATTGGCTTCAGTATCACATCTATAAAATCCATCAACCATCTGGCATTGAGTGCTCTGCCAAACCACTAAGCTCAACACACTCCTTGTAAGCTTGTCATTACCCTTCTAGCGATTCAATCTTAAAACAAGAGGTGGAAATCTTTGTACAGAAAGATTTGTGTACAGCAGAGCGTCTAAATGACTCAAGCTGATGAAAAGTGAAAGATTAACCTTTTATTGATGTATGTGTAAAATAAGACTCTTCCCTGATCACTTTAATTATTTATATGTACAAAGCAAGTGAATCCATTATAATTCTCTGCCCTATTCAAGACTTCTCTTAAAGACAAGATACGCAGCAGTCAGACAAGGATCTGAACAAATGAATACAGCTTTGAATGTAGCTCTCTTTTTACTGTGTAGTTGGACCAGATAGTGCCTAAAGGTCCTCTAATGTTTTTTGGGTTTTTTTTTCCTTCATATGATTCTTACTCTATAGTACACTAAGGTTTTGCACAAGCAAAATATGAAAGTCAAGAAGAATCAAGAAAAAAAAAATTATCAAGAAGGATAAGATTGTTCAAAGGTGGAGGGAAACAAAATATCTTACAATATAACTGTATCATGCACTGCAACAAACTGTTTACTTCATGACTCAAATTCCACCTTTCTACTTTTCCCATCATAATTGAGTAAATGCCTAAAGATAACATACAAGAAATTATTCTTATAGTTACCTGTTAAACATAAAGTATCTGCTTCATTTTTGAGAAGAATATGAATTCAACTAATGCTGTTAATCTGACATCAATGGTTTACAGGAGGTGGATTCAGAATTCATATCTGTAAAGCAAGCTGTTGATAAGACATCTCTGCAGGGATCTTTGACTTTCAAGTTTGCTGTTGTACACATAGAAAAATTCATCTTCATGTTACACTCTGAGGATTGTGAGGATAATTTCAGTAGGATTCATCAGGATATAAAATCTGATTTTAAAATATATTGATGCAACTTTGATATAACTATTTCATAGAATCAGAACTCTCTCCTATATTCGCCAATAAATAGTAGCTATAAGTAGCTGTTACTGTCCTGTACAAGAGTGACTTGTCTTGAACTTTTATTTAAGACCTGAACCTTGAACCTCTGTAGAAGACCTGAAGCTAATATTGGACTTATTTAAAATCTTAACTGAAAATAACACTCAGTTCCTTCTATTTCTCAGTTCTTAAGATATTAGAATAACTAATATGCCAACTCCAAGGATCTCATTCAGATTTAGAGACCAATAGCAGCATGTCTTTTGCAAACATAATCAGCATATCTGCACTTGATTCCTTCTTTTACTTTTTAGGTGTAGGATAAAGTACCGCCAGATTTTCTCCTCCAACTCCATATTTTGTTGAAAGACAAGAAAGGCAACACAGGATTTAATGAGAATGAATGTACTAGAGTTCTATTAATATTTCTAGAGCTCCAAATCCCTGAACAGATTCTTACTTAAGTACTAGTGCTGAATTTTGACATTTCTTCATATTTTAAGCATTCAAAGAATTCTGATGAAACAACAACCATAGTGAACATAATTTAAATTCATTGGCAAGCTATTATATTTAAGGTTACAAAAATAGCCACGGGGGTCTTTGCTTTCTGGGGAAAAGCATTTCAATAATATATTGAATTTTAGCACTCAAGGCCATATTCTGGCTCACTCGTAAGAGGCTCTATTTGTACAAAGTTATTAATCATCTATTTCTCTATGCTTTGCAAAAGTGATAATACACGACTGCTAAGTAGCACGAGAGACAAATAGCATGTTGTTCCCTATTCACTGCTTATATTTTTAAGCACATTCATTGTTCATGAGAGGTGGCAGACTGATAACCTTGCAAGATATTTGTATTCTGCTATAAAGTATAAGCACGACTGTGGCAATACGCTTGTTTTGCCCCAACAGTACGCTTCTGAAGTGCTTGCTGTACTGATCAATCACCTGTCATTTACATCAGTTTAAAGGAAATTAATCTGTGACTGTGCCATGCTGGATATAATCTTAATTTGGCAAAGACGGTCTAGAAACACATATCAGAATTTTGTCCATTCAGTGATTGAGCTCTCTTGTCAACTGTAAAGACTTCACAGAGCCATCAATGAAAGCAATAATTTGCAGTCTCTGTCCCTATTTTGTTCTAGAGAACTAATCTTTGACATTGGTTTTGCTGTTCACCTATTCACTTCTACCTTGAAGAGAAGGCTGCCAGTACAGATTATCCAAACCAAACAGAAAAGATTTTAGAGTTTAGATAAGTAATAGTGTGTCATATACTAAGAAGATAAATTTCTTCACTCTAATAATAACCTCCCTGTCTTCAAAGTGGACTTCCAGCTTTACTCAAGTGCTGCAGATAAGGCTTGCTTCAAGTGAGGTGAATCCAGGTGAGATAGCCATACAGCAGTGCTGTATGTAGGGATATTCCAACCTTTATCTATGCCTCACAAGGTATTATTGGCCCTCACTCTATTATAACATGGCTCCACCAGAGTCAAACTTCTAAGTCTACTTTTTGAAAGCACAGAAAAACTTTGCACAAGACAAGAAAGATTTACAGTTTTTCTTTCAATCTACTTTTTCCACCAAAAAAAAAAAAAAAAATCATTCTTCTGCCTTCTCTTTGTCCTTTCTTCTAAACTAAATGAGCAACAGACTAAAGAGTAATATGTAAGAAACAACACTGTTCCTACAGAAATGGTGGGCCTCTTCCTCTGAGAGGAGCAGATCAGATCAGCAAGCAGATGCTGCTAGTGCACATATGCAGACAGAAGTTAATATAGCCTTCCCTTTTATAAACATAGACTGTTTCTACATAGAATCCTGTTAACCTTCTCTCAGAAAGTTGCCAGCAACTGATTCAAAACACAGATTGGATGCTCCATAAGGAATACAGTAGGAATTCTTTATGCCTGATTATTCATGATGTTTCCTTCATTGTGCATTTTCAGGAAACAAGAGTAAAAACTGAGTCAAGATGAAATCATCCTCAGCAAATTTGTTACCACAGGACCACAGAGAGACCCAGCCTCTGAGGAGGCTGAATCACACTCAACTGCAGTTTTTGCATCCTCAGTTTTCAATTGGAGATGTGTCTTGGCAGGACAACTTCACTTATGTTGAATTTCTCAACACTTTAGGTGAACAGCCCTTGCTATCAGAGTTCACACAGGTATCTCTCAGCTGAACTAACTCTTTACTCTTCTCTGGCTAAACTATTTAATAATAACCCAAATAATGCAAGGAAAAAAGGAAAAAAATATAGACACATACTTTTCCTACATATTTCTTCAGGCTTTCTGAAGTATTAAATCAATTTACAGCAGTGTGTAAATTTTCTGTACTATAATCAATACTGCTTTAAAAAATCAGCACTTTTTAGTGCTTAAGTAACTCAAAAAAGCACTTCAAAAAACTACAAGAATGCTTGTAGAAAGCTGAACTTGGCGATTATAGCCAGCCCAAGGAAAAAACAAAACATGTTTTGCTAGTTCAAAAAAATTTTATTTATGGAATAGCATAACTAGGAGCAAGTAAAAATTAAGTCTTGTATAGTACACTGTTATGTATAATGACTGACATAGGTACTCCCTGCACTGGGCATTTTAGATAGATGTGTGGCAAGCTTATAAACAAGTACACCAAGAACTCCATGCTATTAAAGACATAGGTAAATCATTTGCTAGGGTTCCAAAGATACACAAAAGAGGCTTTCTTTGCAATGTCCATCTGCCAAAGGCATATATGTTTTGTAGCATAATACACGAGTATAAATTACACCTCAGTTAATTCTTATGGCCTCTAAAATGCCAGTTCACACCCTAGTGTGAACTCTTAGGGTCAAGCAGCAGCCATCATGGCCTACTTTTCTTCTTTAGTTTCAATGCTCAGCCACAGTTTTGAAGACATCTCAAACACTGAATCATGTAGCATCTGTTTCAGCCTGCTTAGTTAATAGTATTAGTTAACCAGTGTGCTGTAGTTAACCCCTGAGGAATGAAGGAAGTTATTCATATTCCTCCTGTGAAAATATTGCAGCAACTGATATCAGAACATATCTCTTAATCTAAAGCACTGTACACAAGACTTGTACATACAACTTCCAGGGTGAAATTCTTCTGAGCTAGATTTACATCATGACATTTTTATTCAATACACAGCCTTATTCTACCTTTCCCTTACAGGTTGCAGGAAAACACATTCTCATGACCTTGAGATCCAGCAGGGCCCTCTAAATGCAGCAGTGGATGAGCTTCTGTACTACAGCATGAATTGCCATGTTTCAAGTTAGGAAACATATTTTAAGAATGGAAACTTCAGCATACAACACTTTCTCACTGAATAGCACTTTCAGTCTAGGAGATTGAGCTTTTTTTTTTTTCTGTGAACTTCTGCCTAGATCCCATGGGTGACACTTTCTACATACTTCCTTAGAATTTTTTTTTTTTTGGTATAGGCTTATAAGGTCACCACATAACTTCCAATGAGAGGAAACATGAGAGGTTTCAGTATATTTCTTTAAGGTTAAAGTTAGGATGACAAAATTCTACTGTGAAATAGAGCAAGTTCATTCAAGTTAAACATTCAAATAAAAGCAGGTTCTGCAACCAAACAGAAAGAAAGGTAGAAAATTCTGTTTGATATAAGAATTGAGGGCAGTCCTGGTCTCTGCACACTCTCTTCTAGTCACCACTGAATATTATTCTGATGTATGTAGAAGACTGATTATTTTATTGAAGTAATTAATCAAGTAATGACTACACTTGTGTGTTCAATTATAGTCTTTATGGTTGATTAATCTTTATAATACATGTCATTACTGGCTCTATTTTTTTCCACCCAGGGCAAAGAAGGCCAATGTAAAAAATGAGAAGATAGTTATGACAAACTTGTACATTTAGAAGGTAAGGTAACAATGTTAAAGACACATTTTTCAGTGTCAGAAATATTGGTTTGCTTACTGAAGCTGAAAAATAAAATGCACACTTGCTAAACATAAAATTCCTTTGCAGCAACACCAACTTACTTTTTAGATGTTAGAAAGCAGGGGGTTTAATAATCATAATGTACCTAAGCTTTCCAGAAACAGTAGGGAAAGAAAGAGAGAAAGAAAGAGAGAAAGAAAGAGAGAAGGAGAGAAAGAGAGAGAGAGAGAGAGAGAGAGAGAGAAAGAAAGAGAGAAGGAGAGAAAGAGAGAGAGAGAGAGAGAGAGAAAGAAAGAAAGAAAGAAAGAAAGAAAGAAAGAAAGAAAGAAAGAAAGAAAGAAAGAAAGAAAGAAAGAAAGAAAGAAAGAGAAAAGAAAGAGAAACTTTCTATTTACCATCTGATTTTACATTATCCACATTAGTTTTGGTAGCTTTAATTAAGGTGAGGAAACATTTTCTATATCAAATGGTGGACTTGTGGATATAGAAGAAAAGTAGCAAGCAGATACCACTATCTTCAGAAGTGTGAAGGAAAAGAGAAAATTCTCCTACCAACACAGGCAAGATGGAAAAAAAAGGAGTTTACGCTCAAGAAACCATGATGCTGAAGTCACTGTCTTCTCCTTTCTGCCCCATAACAGATAAAAAAATAGCTGAGACAAATTTTGTACTACTTTGCTACCCTTTCATCCATTTATATCTCTCTCTGTTGATGTGAAGCACATCAGTTCATTAGGTTAAGTTCCACCTGGTTTCTAACTGCCGTCGAATTCATACATGCAGATAACTTAATCTGACCAATGGCCATGGGAATATGGGCTGAAATTTGCATAAGCAAAACTCATCCAGCATCATCACCCATCCATATTGCAGTCACAAATTTCACTGCCTTCCAATGTTTGTCCTTCAGTCCTCTTAGCTCTCCAGGTCAGTGAAAGGCATCTATAAATTTTAGCTCTGACATCTATTCTAAGAGATGGCAGGTAACTGAGGCAATTCAGACTGTCCAACAACAATTTGGCAACAAGTAATTAGACTCCAATTAAAAATGGTTGCTGCTTTTTTTAAACTCCTATCCACCATACAACCTAAATACTATTATCAGGTGCCCTCTCTTCTCACTACCAATTTAGTAAGAAGAGTAAAAAAAAGGAAAAAAAATCAGTCACACAGTATCATGTATTATCAGACAATCTCCCCATACAAACATTTCAGGAAGTTGTGTTATTTTTGTGTTTAAAATGGGCTAGTAATTGCTATATGGGCAATTCCTGAAAGAGAAAAAAATATAGGCATTTATCAATGGATGAAGATTAAATACTTAATTAAGTAACTAATCAAGATTCCTTCAGTCAGGATCATGCATTTTTTCATGGAGAAGCATTTTTATTGAAGAATGAAATTTGGGTTGATGGAACACTGTGGATTGTGCCAGAGCTCTGGAGATTTTCAGAGCCTTCAGGGTGTCCAGCCACCTCCGTGTGTCTCTGGGAATATCTGTGGCCTTACCAAAGACAAAGGCTTAATTTCCTCCCACCCAACCTTCCACAATAGCATTCTGTGAGACACATTTTTTTCTATCTATGTGAGTACATACACTTGTATCTTCATTTCACTTCTGCTCTATATTGTGTGGAGACAATCATCTCCCATATTGATATAGTCTTACCCTGTAGTTATATTTAATGTGGAGTGGTGCCCAAGAGAATTAGATCCAGAGAGAGGTCACACTTTCTCAGGAAAGGTCTGACAAATGGCTGAGTGAATTTGTAACCTGTCTGTGCCTTTATTTGTAGGTGTGCATGTGTAGCCTGGTCCATGCTGTGATAATGAACACTGATGAATGAATGAAATATGTTCTTCTACTAGCAAAGCTGAGTAAGATGTCATCCCTCCTTCTCATCACAAATTAATTCTCTGCAAATGCACCACTTGTGTGATACCTGTGAGGTCTTTAATGTTTCACTCTAAAACAGGAGCATAACAAGTGTATTGTACAACACACAACAGGCCCCAAAATGTCCTGGGATAATCAAGGCACCAAATGCAGGCTGAATTATCACAGTGGAGGTACCCCATCTTTTCCTGGGTTCTCTCTCTGCCATACACCATAGTCTCATTTTCATCAAGGGGAAGAGATTGTCACCAATCCATGTGCTCACGACAAAGTTTGGCCAGCACATTCATCTGGGCATTATAAAGAGTCAGTGGAGTATGTAGGGTATTAGAGATTTGTAGGATCTTTTAAGAGACCCAGAGAGCTTCAGACTTCAGGCTAAAGACCTGCAGCCTAGTCCCAAGTCAAAGATTATTATGGCTCCAGAATGAATGAGTATTTCACAGCTCCTTGCAAAACACTCTATAATTCCTCTACTAGAGAGCTGTGCTTTAGCATCTGCCAGCTTAAGTGTCGAGGGGATTCTGTCTTCCCCAAACTTGCATCTCCTTTGCAAACATGCTGCTATTCAGTCTGCCAAGTCAGTATAGTGCTTGACAATGAACATTTCAAGGGACAATTATTTTCAGCTCAGGAAGCTGTTAGCCAAACAGAAGGTTTACAAGCTAGAAACACATAATAAAAAATGAGCAGGTATTCACCAAAGCAGAATTATTGGCCTCAAAATTGAAGCATGCTGCTGTCATAACCTGTAAACACTAATGGCCGAATCTACCCTGAGATTTACAATGTACTGTATTTACTATTGGAAAAGAAAGATAACTTCAAAGTATTACGTTAGAAAAGTTACTTCTTCAAAGTGACACACTGGTGTTGATAAGTGTTCTCCTCCTCTGACAAAAATCGTGTTTATTCAGCTTACCAGTCAAAATTAATATTGTTCTCAGACCTACAGGATCAGTGAAGCTTATGGAACGGGAACCAAACAAACAAACAAGCACCCAGTATCCTTCTGCTTCATAAATTATAAACAACAACAGCCTGATAATAAAAAAAACAGTATGATCAGGGTCGTCTTCATGTTGGCAATTTCAGAATGACAATAGATAGAGCCAAGAAGACAGTAGAGTTTGATTTTCATAAAGTAGTCTGACCCTCCAGGGCTAAGAATAGCAGAAAACAAATGAAAAATGATTTGTAGTTTTGCTGGTAAACTAAGCATGACAAGGTAATAGTATAGGATGAATGCAACCTCAAAATGTTACATCTATCTATACACCTATCTTAATGCATCATTTTCTTCTACAAAGAAGAAAGTCCTTGCCAGCCTCTGTCTGACAGACTAGGTATTGTATTGCTACAATTTTGAAGACTGCTTCTTTCATACTCAGAATTTCCTCTGCAATTTAATACTTAGTTTTAATTATAGGTTAAGCCATTGTACAGAAAAATCTCACTATTTGCCAGTATTTAATTTATTGAGGTTTCCTTTCAGACATAACAATGCAACATTCTTTTACGCAATTGGGATTCATTTGTTAGAGGTGTCCCGAAAAATCACAGTTTTTTTAATTTGACAGACACTAGCATACTGTGAAAATAAAGGTGCTACTGAATGTGCCTTAAAATATGAGCTCTATTACATCTGCAGTGTGCAGATTAAGGTTCTATCTCTATATTGCTTCTTAGGATTAACTGTGAGGTCATCCTCAAACAACCTTCTTTGCTTTTCCCCCTATCTATAGTGAACTTCAGAGCCTATACCTATATCTTTCATATGATACTTATTTCCACAGCAGGATACAACCGCAGTGTGCAGATTCTTTGCACACTTGCAAAATACAGCCCTTTCCCCAAAAGCCTGTTTTTTCTTCCATGTTTGCTTATACCTATAGATAACAGAGAAGAAAGGGAATACAGAGGAACAGAAAACAAACTGAGAGTCTGGAGTAATGGTGGCAGAGATTTTATGCTGAAGGCTACTTGAGACTGGTATTTTTCAAACAACAGGGCTGTGTAAGGAATTGGGCTTGATCTCATGCCCAGGACCTAAATTCTATGCTCCAAGGAGAGAGTTTGAATCAATGTACTTATCTCTGGGATATGAGCATATAGGTTTAAAATGTAAAGATGATGATGATGATGGCTTTGTTCCAGAGGATATATTATTAGCTCTCTCTTAATTCAAATCTGAAACTCACTTTGACTTCATTTGCATGAATAAGAGCATGAGAGACATTTACAATAGAAGCAGTGATTTACATCTAAGCATATGGATGCTCATATTCATAAATTGTGTGACTTTTATAGTTCATGGTTTCTTAAATAAACAGTACTAGCATCTAGCTACAGTCTGAATTTTTAAATTTTATATTCCTTAATATGTCTAGATATTCTGGCTATAGAGAAAACTCTGAAAATCTTTCAATGTCTAAGCATTCCAGCACACACTAAATATTCTAGGAAATAAGAAGAAACCCAGCTTTACAAAATATACTCTGTGGTTCACTATTCCTCAGCTCCCACACTGTTTCTAAAACAAAGTCCAGTAAAGTGATATGCTATTGATACACACACTCAAGGAATGCACGAGTGAACACTTCTGCCACGAGCACAGGGTGAGGTATTGTTGATTTTGCAGACATTTGGTCTGCAGATTAAACAAAGATAAAAAAAATATTATGTGGTGCCCAAAGATTTTGCAAGTTCTTTTATCTCCTCAATATATCCTGTACTTGTTCTGGGTGAGTCCCCAAGGCTGACCACTGTTGTTCCTTCCTAGAATCTTTGCCAGCTTCCTAACTCCTTTCTGTCTTATGCTGTAAAACTTCATCACCTCCATTTATATCTCTCTAATAGTGTCCATGATGTCATGATACTAAGTTCTGGTAAGGCAGACAAAATTATCATATTTTGAGTATTCATGTCATTTATTTACCAAAGTGTGTTCACACAAGCATGAAAGTATATTTTTTCTTCCCACTGGCTCAATTAATCTCTTCATTTCATATTATCAAATTTCTATTTCTTGCAAGTTTTGAACATAACAAAGAAGGTGCAAAAAACAACAACAAAACCCCAACCCAAGATATTAAAAACTTCTGAAACATTCCTAAAAATTTATTCCAACTAGAATGGGCAGATGTAGCATATTTCAGTACACTTACATAGACTTCTTGCTCCTTTAAACACTTGTCGGACCTGGGCATCTCACTGTCACCACTTCTTCTTTATATTCCTTTATATCTACCATCAGAAATACCATGAACAATGCAAATAACAAGGTCATCTCACTGAAAATGCTGAGTTATTTAAAGTCTACCACAGTAATCCTCTTCTTCCAGAAAGAAGATTTTGTCATTATTAGTGTCAACCATAGGTCCCTTGAATATAAGACTTCATCAATGTCAATTAAACTCTATGACCTTCAGTAAAAGAGTAGAATCAAAGTTAATTCAAATGCTAACAAACATAATTCCTTTCATAATTTAAACACTACTTTTATCTAAAATTAATTTTTTTATATGATAACAATAATGGTCAATCTCATCAGAAAATTTTCTGATGAATTAAAGTATTAGACTTAAAATAACTGTAAATTATTTGTGGCAATTTTTCAGATTAACAAAGATTAACCATAGGTATCTGTCTAATTAACCTCTAAATGATTATTTGAATGCATTAGAGTAAAATATTTGACAAAACTATAATTCTTTATTGCAATAATAAAATGTATTTTCAGAATTAAAAATAATTTATGTTTTTATGAGCAATCCTATTTAAGTCATACCAAATTTCAGGCTCTTTGTACAAGACTTTAGTGTAATGTCATACATAAACCAGGTTTATGAAAACTGTCTTCGTTTCGGTGTTTTCTTTGTAGTAGTTTGTACGGAGCTGTGTTCTGGATTTTTGCTATGGAAACTGTTTATAATTCAGGGCTGTTTTAGTTCCTGCTGAGCAGGGCTTGCACAGCCTCAAGGCCTTTTCTGCTCCTCACTCCACCAGCACTGGGAGTTCACAAGAAATTGGGGGAGGATACAGCCAGGATATCTGATACCAACTGATCGGCTGGGATATCCCCACCACATGGTCTCATGCTCAGGATATAAAGCAAGCAAAGAAGGAAAGGGAGAGAATTCAGAGTGATATCTTCCAGGCAGGAATTTGAATGATAGACTTCAGGTGAGGATATTTGTCAGTCAAAATTTGGAAGCCAATTCCTACAACCAGTCACCCTCCCAGACAATAGTGGTTATTTCCCATCTAATTTTAATGCATCTGCATTAATTTTGGGGGTTTTTTTCCTAAACTGACTTTACTTTTTTTCCTGTCCCTTTAAACTTGTTTAGAAACCTTTATTTCATATAAAACTCTTCCACCTGCTTTGAAATTTACAACGTAGACTTAGCTATTCTCCAAGGAATGAGAAGGTGATGATATTTTTGAAATGCCCAAGCTGTGATGAAAGACACGATCTGAGGAAGAAGCTGGATTCAGTTGTACTGATTTCTTAAAAGTTGTTTCCAGAAAAAGGGAGAAGGGAAAATAACTGAAGATATACATACATATATATCTATATGAAGATAGATAGATAGATATAGATAGATAGATAGAAATATATATATGTGTATATATATATATAGAGAGAGAGAGATATGTAGATATAGATATTTTAGGTTCTCATTATTTCTCCTCAAGATAAGATGTGAATGCTATTTTAAACATGGAAAAAAATTGTTCACTGTTACATTTTCCTTGTGCTCCTTCCTCATATACTGACATTTTATCTTACCATCTCTGTGTTTCTGTTTCTAAATAAAACTTTACATGATAGCTGAAAACACAACCTAGATAACAGCTGCAACTGCAACTTACACTGTAACAACAAGGCAGCAGAAGCTACCACGTGTAAGTGCCCAGATTCTTTTTGTGAAAAAATCTGAAGTGCAAATCTAATGACCAAAAGCAGGACAAAACCTGTGCTACTTTTATTTCAAGAAAGGGTAAAAGTAACCATTGTTAGAAAGAGGCACTGAATGAGTGAAGCAAGAAAGCTGCTGAAATGCATCCTGCTTATCAGCACAGGATCTGTCAATAGCACAGGTCACTATTGTGCCTGTTTAAAAACAAAGCTCTGTCATTAATTGAATGCAAGACTTTTGATCATTTAATTTGAACAATTAGGATTAATGTGCACACATGCAAACTATGAAGCTCATGTATAAGAAAGATTTACTCTGGGATTAAACATTTCCCAGACCTGTAGGAAAGAATGCTGTGCTCTGTACAGCTATAATAGGTTCCTGAAAGCTTGGCCAACCACGGGAAAGTGGTTGTTAAATTTGCTAAAATAAGGATTTATTGACCAATAATGCAGATGTCTACCTCTTATCTGGCCACCTCGGGCTTCCTTTATGCTCACTTGAAAGAAAGTATTATTCCTACAGAGTAATTCATCTGAGTGTACGTGTCTAAAATAAAGCCGATGACTCATTCCCTAAAAATGCGTATTTTGTTCTTTGTTCACAAAGGAACCCAAAGGTATCTAAGAGACAAATATCCACGTGTTTCTATCAATTCAAACGTCTAAACTAGGTGAGATGAATCTCACCTTGTCTGTCTGGCTAGGTGGCAACTGTCATGGCTCTGGTATTGATACCTACAAAGAAGGAATAAATAATTTATGACTAGGTTAATGAAAGGATACATCTGAAGAAGAGAGAGTTGAGTTTAGGTCATGTTCCAAAAACTGTGATGAAAGTGTAGAGTATGCTGAGTTTAGGATTTATTCCCATGGTACAGCCTGAAAAAATAAAGGTTGGATGAGAGCAATGATCCTTGGCTAGGAATACTATGAAGTACTTGCAAACTTATTGCCATAATCATATAGAAGCTTGATAGCAGAATCATTAGAACAGAAAAAAATCAGAGATAACTCATGTGTTAGACAGACATAAACAAGGAGTTTTATTTCTTTTCTATTTTTTCCCTTCCTATTCATCCCTTCCTTACATTTTTCTGGATTTTGAATTTATGTATTTCTATTTGCTTTCAGCTTAATTTAATTCACAGCAAGAAATGCTTGAGATAAAGAGCTGAATCCTAAGGTCATCCATTCCTTTGTACTGTTAGTCACTGCTGTTTGAAATGACAATCCCCAATTATTTGTTTCCAGGGCTGCCTGAAGTGTTGTGTGTCTTAAACAGCTTGCATAGGCTAACTTGAGTGATGGTCTGCTCTCCTGTACACGCTCTCAGACAATTGAGATCCAGTGAAGTGATATTTCTGGCAAAATTACTCTGAATTGATAAGCATGTTAATTTTTATAGCCAGTTCTGAGAATCACAGAATGTGAAGGGGTTGGAATGGACCTTAAGAATCATGTAGTCCCAAACCCCCTTCCATGGGCAGAAACACCTCCCACTATACCAGGTTGCTCAGAGCCTTATCCAGCCTATTTGTTGCCCTCAGCTTTCTTGGTTTTCTTTGTTTGGAATCTTGCAAGCAGATTCTCTTGCAGCCTCAACATAAACAATGTATATTTTTAGAGAAGTTTTTCATATTTCTCCTCTGAGAGGAGAATTGATTGATGGTGATGTTCACCATCCAGGTTGAAGAGGTGGTGACCTAAATGACCAATCTCTTGCCTTTGTACAAACTGTATATAAGATGGAGCTGGATGAGGAAGAAAGGAGAATAAGGAAGAAGAAGATTGTAGAATAAAGTATCATTAGCTTTTCCTTCACCTGCTGCCTGCCTCGTTCCTCCTACATATCGTGACCCTGTGTGGCCAATCCTGCTACATATGGTGACCCCGAGTGTCTGAACACATCACCTATTCACTGTGAGATGCCGGACACAACACCAACAGCAGGTATTTGCCCAAGGTATATTCCTTCTAGATGTTGTGCAACTCTGTTGTCATAGCACACAGTGAGATACAGGCAGAGGCTAGCCAGCTCTTGCTGTGTCCTCTATTACACTCCTGCAAATTGTACCTTAGACATATATCCCTTACATGTTTCTACCAAGCAGATTTTGCAGTTTTGGCAGAAGTTTTTTGAAGTAGCAGCTTCAGCCAAAACTAGTCTTTCATTGTCAGCTGACTCTAAATGATATTAGAAGGGCAGAAATTAAATAGGTACTACTTAAGACAGAAAAGAATCTTTCTCTTGGAAGAGTTTTGTGCTATGCAGCACCACTTTTTGAGCTTAAGAAACAAACTATAGCTAGCTTGAAAGGAAAGCACTCTCCTCCTAGAATTAGCCTGCAGAATTATGAGTGGGGAAAAAAACCCCCACGTTTTCCTGTACATTAGAGCAGGGGTCATTCCAGAGCTGAAAAAATGTTTTCAAAGTTTGAAGTAAGAAGATTTATAGTTGCTGTGCTTAGATATATATAGCTCTATATATACAATTTGTTATTCTTTGAGTGGGAACTCCAACAGCTGGAGCAGTGCAACACCAACACAGCATTTCAACAGGTTGGGGTAAAAGAAGCCTAATTTCCGTCTGCTGAGGACTTCATAGTGCAGCTGAAAGAAGCTGAGACATTAGACACTGCTGACAAACTGCTGCTCCAAGAATGGTAGTATTCCTATACAGAAGCACAGCGAGAAGTGGTCAGTGTGCCTGACAACCAATTTGACTCATGGGATGGTGAAAACACACACAACCTGGCTGCATGAGAGCATTTTAACACGGTGACAGCCAGGCATTGCTGATACACCCAGACTCATGTGGTAAGCAGGCAAACCTCTTAGTGATAAAATCCAGCACAATGATACCGCTCCGGGTGGAAATATTTTAAATCCATATTAAACATAATTGAACAGCTTAAGTTTCATTAAACTGTCAATCATTTCCACACCATTCAATATTTTAAGGCAAAAGAATTGAGCAAAGAAAAACAGGGAAGTAGAAGCAATTGCTTCAACATATATTAATACTTCTTATTTCTTTGAAGGACAACATGAGCTCAAGAAGAGAAAGATCTGTTACTCAAACTATAAGTTTCCATTTACAGGAGCACAAAAAAGAAAAATTAAAAAATTGTAAAGAAGGCAATTTTTAATACTCCATTGCATAGACAAACAGTGGTTGGTATTCTTGTCATAAGCATTTTATTTATTTTAGTGTTTCTAGTGTTCAATAAAGGACAAAGACAATGTGCCTTACAAAGCATCAAAAACTTCTACATGAGCCCTTTAGTGTGGCAGTTAAGCTACACAGACAGATATTCTTTTATTCAATTTTTTTTCTCTTCCTCCCTACAGCTTCACCACAAGAATATATGTGCCCTTACCACAGGACTTGTGAGATTCTTGCAGAAGATTTATCTAATCAAGAGACTGAAAATGAATTGACAGAACACTATGTTGAAAAAGGAGAATCATGCTGCCACAGTCATTTGTCATTTTACCCTTGATACAAATATGTTTGGGGGGTTAACAGTCTTAAGTTTAAATGTATTCACATTGCATTTTTAGTTTTAATTTCCTGAATGTTCTCGGGTAATGAGATTATCCTATTGCGTGTTTTCCAGGCAGATATTTTGTCTGCTACCTAGCAAATCCTATTATTTCTTGCTTTTCATCCAAGACATATTACTGTGTTTATTGCCTTTGCAAGAGAATGGCAATTCAGATTCTGAAATTGATAGGTGTGTGCACAGGTAGTATTGCAGACCTTGCCCTCTGCTCTCTGTCATAGTGAGCTTACTTTTCTTAGGGGATGGGAAGGAAATGGCTGTAAAAATCATGGGCTCTTTCCCCCTTTTCTTTAAACTTCAAGGTTAGGATTCTCAAATAAATGTTAGACTGGAATATGGATAGAGTGGTTAAAAACTAGCATTACATTTTTACAGCACTCTTGGAGAGTGGCTTTGAAAAACACTCATATAATTCTGCTGAGATCATGGAAGTTTTGCTTGCAGTGAAACCATATTTTTGTTCTTGCCAAAGGACAGTCCCTTCCAGGCTATGGCCTGCACTGGTTGATACCTAATTTAACTGCATTGACAGCTTGAGAGTAAACATTCAGTCTAGTTCAGGAATGTGGATGCATTTGCATTTCTGTCAAATTAACCACTGTACATGACATTAATTTTATGCTGGCTTCATGTCAGTTGTGAGACAACAAGTGATATCTTCTCCAGAATCAAGCTAGAATGAAGTTCCTGACAATACCAGGTTCTGCATAAAGTGTATAAGTTGAAGTAAATCCTTTTTTTGTTTTGTTTTGTTTTGTTTTGTTGTTGTTGTTGTTGTTGTTGCCCTGCACTGTTGATCTCATAGTTGGTTTATACCAGATCACACTTTAGCAGCCCATAAATTCATTTTATATTATCTGAAGAAGGAATCTAACATTATTTCTTCACAGACTCACAATCTCACTCTCAAATGCTGTAAGAAAAGGAGAGACTGATTCCTTCTTTCCTCTGCAGAATGGTAATGTATATTAGTTTAATTATTTACCAGAGAAGCTTTGCAATAGTTCCACTGGAAGGCAATTTTTATTCTTTAACTGATAAGCAATCATTAATATTGTCAAGCAAATGAGTATATTCAGAGCCAATAAAAATCACAGCACTGGTATGAGGATTTTGTTTTCTTAGAGTTCCCAAAGTTGATTACCAGCCTTCGAAAGACAAAAAAAGACTGCCCATATTAATTTAGTTGCTGGAATGCATGAGTCTAACAGCCTTGCAAGGAGAGACTGAGAAGGAAACGGAGACTGCAGAAAGCAGCATAGATGACATTAGGATTTATTGATTCATCCTGAATACTTCTTCTGGAACAAAAGTCTTCTATATACATCTTCAACAGTCAATCCAGGCACGAAAAACCAGCAAAATATTTCTGTCTTCTGCAGTTTTGGCATAGCACATAACAGAACCTGGTGTTTGCTAGATCAGGCAGTAATTTTAATATGCTTTATGTGCATCTTTATATGTGCATATGTGTTACAGCAGATATATGGTGCACTTCATTTGCCTGCATTGCCTTGAACACGCATAGGTCTCAAGTTTATTACAAACATTAGGATATTGTGCAAGTTGATGCTTTTAATGCCTTCCAAATACAAGTCAATATATAATAATGCTGCATTTATATACTAATTTTTGCCTGAGAATGTCCAATCAAACTGAAAAGTCTAGGTAAAAATTGTTTCTCTCTTTTTTTACACAAGAAAAATGTGTCTGGATAGACCAAATGACCTGGTCTCAAACTATATTCTTTATGCTTAAAGTGCTTCATGGCATAAGTTCAGCATAGCTAATAGATGACCTGAAGTTCCAAGACAAAGATTTCAGTCATAAACTTTCTCCTCCACTGCAGTAGAACCTTCTACCATAAAGATATAGTTCACCAGTATAAGTCAAAGCATTCAGTGGGTAGGAGGTTCAAAACCATGAAATAGTTTCTCCTAAGAAGTAAGGGCCATCATAAACTTCAATGTCTTCAGTAACTGTAAGAAACCTTTTTCATCATTAGCCTTGAGCACCCTTTAGCAGCATTTCCAGTGGAGGGGAAAAAAAAGGCCCCAATCAAAATATATTTCAAAATATTAAATTCATACTTCTCAATGAAAGAGGGTAAGGTAGAAAAAGAATGCAATACCCTTGACAACCACAGACCTAATTACTAATGGAATTTTAACGAACTTGGATCCTTTGGTGATATAATTTACCCTAAACCAAAGGGCAAAGTCACGGCTGCAAATTTTGGTTTCCAAATTCACAGGTATGAACTTGGAATTTTTTTTTAAACTTTCAGTACGTTTATATATTGTCACAGGGGTTCTGTAGGAATTAAATGTACTTCCTGAGTCCCTCCAAAGGGATCAACTCTGGATCTACTATATTTCCCAGAAGCTGAGCACTGCACATGAGCTGATTAGTGATATATAGCCTCAGAGACACAGGGGGTCTTTACTTCCACTGAACCTGCAACTCCAACCACAGAACAGGAATATTTAAAGCTAGTTTACTACTTCATGCATGTGCATGTATGTACACTGAGAGAAAGACCATACGTACTACTAGAATATGTTCTTTCAGTCATCTGTATTTCTAATGGCTGACTCAGTACTCAAGAGCACTACGTTGTGTGCCACGATGTCAAAGATTAGGCATGTTTCTTAACATAACAATGAAATGGTGATTTACTCTGTCTGTTGATGTTCTTTACTAGACAGCCCATACCAGCTATAGCGTAAAATCAGAACATCTTTATTTTCACTATATATATATAAACACAAAAAACAAATGTCACTGTTGCTAATGCTTTCTGCTTTCAAAAACAGTTGTACCAGCATATCCCTGATCCTGATATTATCTACAGAACAAATCATAGACTAATTATCCTGTACTTGTAAACACATGCAACATTGCAGAAAAAACTTAAAATAAACCAAATGGCAAACAAAAGGGAGTGTAATTTGCAACCCAATGATCACTGGTACTCACACACTTAGACAGACATTTAAACCAGACTTGTGGCTTTAGAGTGACAAAAATGAAACTATTGGTCCTTACTTCCCGCATCACACTGGTTCCAAGAAGGTGAAAACCCAAATTCAGGAAGATATTTAACCTGATAGTTCACATCAAGGTTTCCATCTTAGTGAAATGAAAAGTTAGGAGCCAAATAAGAAGTAGTCTTCTTTATCTGAGCCTTAGACAGAGTCAGCAAAAAGTGGTTATATTTTAGCTGATCATTACTTTCCCCTGATAAACTGTAAATGCCAATGCAGTGTGTCCTAGTCTCCCATCAGTACAAAGTCAAATGTATTTATTTTATCTGCTGCTGCAACTAACTTCTGACCTCACTCTTATTATATGCATGTTTTATTTTACACACTGATCTGCATCAGCATTTCAGAGATAGGATATGGCCTCAGAAACAAAACTACCCTAAAATTTATCATATTTTCTTTCTTTCCTTAAATAATTCAAGTGATATAACTCTTTCGATTAGAGGTAGTTACACTCACGTACACACAATTCACGTATCATAGCAATTTTCCAAAGAGAAAGAGAACACAAGGGAGGATGAAGTCCCACTGTGAATATGAATGACCATGCATTTTCTTAACAGCTGATGCATCAGAAGGGCAATCATACTTCATCAGGTGACACTAACAGAGGGCTGTAATTCTGAGTGTCTCCTTCACTAAATCAATGTCTTAGTAACACCATGACAAAGCTGTTTTTGTTTGTTTGTTTGTTTTTCCAGGTTTTTTAGGGTGGGTTTTGTTTTTTTTTTTTTAATCAAGGTTTTTTTTGGTTCTGTTTTTCTTTAGTAAATATAATCATATCCTTCTTATAGCTTATATTAACTTACGGAAAAAATAAATACTTACTTTCTTTTCTAAAGAAAAATAAACCCACATCCCAAAGTGATTCAACTACCTCAAAATTTCTGCCTTCCCTCAAACAGGCTGACTCCTTAAAAATGTACACAACAAAATACTCAAAAATTTATTGTACACCAAGCTGAAGTAAGTCAACCATTAATTGCTCAGAATCTAGTGAAAATATTTTCATCTGTCTTAAATGTGTTTATTTCATTATATGGCATATTTTATTGTATGTCACTCCAACTTTATTAGTGCTCTCTATCAGCACTGACATCATCTTAACAAATATTTCTCCTGATAGAAAAATTTATCCAGTGGCAGGGAAAAAAAAAAAAGGGCTGGTCCACAAAGAAGAAACAACCATATACTCATAAAAGTAATATTATGGTTTGATGTTGTGTTGGTTTTGCTATAATTTTTTGTGAAATGGGAAAAAAAATCAGCCATGAAAGAAATTCTCGGTGAGGGAGCTGCTAGCAACTTCCTCCGTGCCTGGTAAAACCAACAGCTGGCTAGCTCTGAGAATTGGCACACTGCTAAGGCAATTAGGAAAGCTGGAAACACCTGTATGATAACATACTTAAGAAAGAAGAAACCGTGGGAAGCTCTTTTTCTGCCCCTGGAGGAGCAGCTGGTGGGGCCAGGCCCCTCCTTGGAGAGGGCCGTGGGGTGCCTCAGAGGCTGCTGGGCGGAGGCTGCCAGGCCCTGTCCCGGTGTGGATGGCCAGGCCCATCCTGGCATGGCCACCAAAATCCTTCCACCAGGGGGGCCATCCCAGGGCCACGAACAACGATGCAGCCAAGACTGGGGACGACTCCATGGCCTGCACTAGGATGAGTGGCCCTGGAGTAGAGCTGGCAGCTGGCGTGCATTGTGCTGTGCTGGCAGAGACCATGTGATCAGCTACGAGAAGCACAGCAAGCGATTCCCCGATGTAGAGCCCAGATGTGATCAATCTTTCCGCACTATAGAGCTCTATGAAAACTATTTCGATTACTAGAACTTGAGAACAAACGAACCTACAAACAACGATTATCTCCTGAGTCAAAGAAATGGGAAAAGTAAAGACATGTGGGGAGACCAATATGGCAACACTAAGGTTCAGTGCAAAGGAGCGAGGGGGAGAAGGAGGTGCTCCAAACATTGGAGCTGAGATTCTTCAGCAAGCAGTGGTGAGGAGTATAATACAGCAGTTTCCCTGTAATTCATGAAGTGCATGGGGGGATATAGCATTCACCCACAGCTCATGAGAAAAAGGCATTTGTGCTGTGATCTGGTGAAAGGCTTGAACAAAGAAAGAGAGAACTCTTGCTTTTAGAAATAGAAGAAGACTCTTGCTTTTATACTAGAACATCTTTAAAAACTGCACCCCATAAACTTAATTGCCCATGAAAAGCAGTTGTGGGAAGACTGCCAGCTGTGGGAGAGACTTCACTTTGCAAGCAAGTTCCGGGTGGACTGTTAGCCATGAAAATGAAACCAAGTTGGAAAAGTTCACAGAGAACTGTTTCCCATAAGAAGATCCCATGGCATAGCAAAAGAAACTCCTCTCCTTAAGTGAACTGAAGAAAAATCTTAAGAAATAGCAAAAAAAAAAATCCCATATTTTGTCTCCCTGCACTGTCAGTGGGAGGGAAAGAAGCACTGTGGGGGTTGGGGGAGGAATGTCCTCTAAATGTTTATTTCAGTTCTCATTATCCTCTTTTAATTTTGTTAATAATTTTTTCTTTATACCTTTTAAAGTTTTGAACCTATTTTGCCTTTAAAGAGTTTTCTCCTAATCTGTATCTCATCTCATGAGTTTTCTTTCCCCCTCCTTAGTTAAGTTTGGCTTAGCTATAGCCAAAGAAGATGACTAAACGATTTTCATAGGTGCACTGGCATTTGGCCAGCATCAACCCGTCACAGGTGTTCATAGCACTGAGCTCTTTATTGTGTTCTTGTTGAAGAGAAGCCATTTGTCCATTCATAGAGACATTGCAAGATGAACAATGCAGTGTATTTTTCTGTATTTATCTGATGCATCCCCTTGTTCTTACCCCAGCTAACTGCTAGTGCCTTTCAGGGTGGTATATTACCGCTACTCCTGAAAGCTTTTTTACTTTTTAACACAAATTTTTTTGTTACATGAAACCAAATACAGGATTGTTTATCAAGGCAAAGGTATTCCAGATAACTTACTTGGAGGAATGCTGAAATGTTTAGATATATATTATCCTCTTAAAAAATCATCTTCTGTGTTTGTTCTTGTTTCATCATCCCAGAATAATGAAAGGGCTGGCTGATGTTATTTTGGGACCTATCTCCATAATTTTTCAAAAGTTTTAGGAATCCTTGAGTTTCCAGTCGACTGGAAGCTGGAAAATCTTGTCCCAGTTTCAAAAAAGGCTTAAGAAAGAAGACCCTGCTAATTACAGGCCTGTAAATCTCACTTCAGTTCCTGGTAAAATTACAGAGAAAATTATTCTGGAAGTTATAAGAAGTTATGAAAAACAGCTAAGAGGAAATACAATCATGTGCCATTTCCAGCACAGGTTCATGTCCTGCTTAACCAACTTAATTTCCTTTTATGATGCGGACACCCACCTAGCTCACCAAGGAAAGCCAGTAGATGTGGGGTCTGGGATTTTAGCAAGGTTTGGATATCGTCTCCCATAGTACACTTCTGGGCAAAATGTGCCACATATTAGCCCATAAACAAGTCCATGATACAGTGGTGAACATCTGGCTGTCGGATTATGTATTCTCAAAGGATTATAGTAAATGGGGTTACATCAGGTTGGCTGCCAGTGGGCTTCCCCAGGGCTCAATTTTAGGGACAGTGCTCTTTAATGTTTTTGTAAATGATCTGGATGCAGGAGTCAAGTGTACAGGAAGTAAGTTTGCTGATGATACTGAACTAGGAGGAGCTGTGAACTTCTTAAAGATAGGGAGGCCAGGTGTTTTTCAGTCTTCTTGTTTATCATAATTGCAAATGATTCAGCTTTATCCTTCTGAATTGAGACTATTTTCCATCTCACACAATGCTGTCATTTTTTTGGTTGCTCTTCCAATTAGCAAAGTTTTTTGGCAAAAATATTTTCCCTTGCCTTTATGACACATAAAATGATGGAACATTTCTGTAGCTTGCCTTTATTCAGTCATCTCAAACATTAATAAGAGCTAAGTAAAGGAATTTCTGACATTGCCTTTTTATTTTTCCTCAAAAAAGTGTATCTTGACTGTTCCTTTTGCTGTGCAATGTTATTACCTTCACCTATCTAGATTGATATGGACGTAAATACTTGTTTGTAATAAAGAGTGGAGGAAAGAGTAAAACATACCTAGTACATTTCAGAGGAGTTCTTTTATGATGAGTTTTAGTGCAAAAAAGGTATTAAACCAGAACTTTACATCATATTTGTTTAAAATGTCCTTACTGGATTCATATGAAGCTCAGGCAAGCTTTTATATAGTTAAAAAACTTATTTTTCATTAATATAAAGTTGAAATTTACATTTACATGAAGATATAATTTCATGCTTTAATTTCCCATTAAGAAATACCTAAAATTGGTTCAGTATTTTCATTTAAATTTGGATTCTGATTTTTCTATTTTTTAATGAAAAGAAAAATCATAACTATTTCTGGTGTGTCACTGGTATGTAGCGTATGAATTGAAATAAGCTTTGCATTAAATTTCCATAAAGTAAAAAAGAAGTCAGTCAAGGGCCTAAACCTGCAAATATCATCAGAGTTTCAAGGATTAAATCCCTATCTTGGTGTGCTGTTTGAGCTCAAAATTTAATGGAAACTTCCAGAATTTAAAAATGTGCACAGTGAAGTATACAAGGTATATAATTAAAAAGGAGATATTTGTGAATGGCAGGACCCAAAGCTCTTTCACTTGCCTAATTTTTCATTTTTTCAAAAATAAAACTTGATGTTAATATGCTGACTGTAGTTCTGACTTATCCAAAGGTCAGTTTAGCATCAGTAACTGACTATGTACAATGTAACTTGCTTTCATTAAATCAAAGTAACGCTTGGGATGGCTGACCAATTTACCTTGAGCAGTTTTCCCTCCAAAGGCATGCCACAAATATGTCCTTTTTGCTAACTGTTCAGCTTCTGATTTGCCAGTGTAGACACCAGAGCATTTTATGGTAAACAAGCATATGTTCTGGTTTACCTTAAATTAAAGCTTGCGAAGGACAGCAATGCTGTTTCAAGTCAGTCTGAACAATGTGCAGCCAGGACTGAGAGAGGCAACCATACCAGACCCAGCAACCCCCATTTGATACTGAGAGATTGCATTGTCTAAATTCAGTGATTTCTGCTTCCATAACTATTCTCCTCCTGCCTTTTTCTTATCTTTGTTGTGGTTTAATCCCACCATGCAGCTGCTCGCTTGCTCTCCCCCTCAATTTTGATGGCATGGGGAGGCGAATCGGAAAAAAAGGTAAAAACTCATGGGTTGAGAGATGGACAGTTTCATAACTGGAAAAATTAAAATATAATAATAATTATTATTGTAATGAAAAGGAGAGAGAGAGAGAAGAAGACACCCCAAGAAAATTAAGTCATGAACAATGCAATTACTAACCACCCACTGATGGATGTCCAGCCTGTCCCTTAGCAGGGATTGGTGGCTCCTGGCCCGTTTCCCCCTAGTTTATATTCTGAATGTGATGTTCTGGGGCGTGGAATATCCCTTTGGCCAATTTGGGTCAGCTGTCCCGTCTATGCTTCCCCCAGAGTGTTGTGCACTTGCTCCCTGGCAGAGTATGGGAAACGAAAACTCCTTCACTTAGGGTAAGCATTTCTCAGCAACTACTAAACCATCAGTGTGTTACTAATGTTATTTTTGTACTAAATCCAAACCACAGAACTGCACCAACTACTGGGAAGAAAATAACTCTATCCTACCTAAATCCAGGACAGTGTTAAGTTTTTGGTGAGCCTCATCTGGCAGTTTGGTCTTGGTGTAGAGCACAGAAAACAGTCAGGTTTCAGATTCCCTATTAATTTACAAGAATTTCCAGTCTGTTTTATGTTACAGTTTGAAAATGACGTAACATTGAGTAACATAAAAATACTGTCTCAAACAGTGCAATAGTATCAACAACAAATATTATTGAAGTGTTCTCTGACCTGTGCATGCAGATCTCTGATACCACCATTAACACTGATGTCAACATCAGTGTTTACTTGTGGACTACTAAAGGTTTTCTACCACTTCTTTCCAAAGCCCTCTCCAAAGAGCCTCACCCTCAGCCTCACCCTACTTAATCTTCCTCTTTCCTGGCATATTAGTCTTTCCATCCATCATTCTCTTCCCCTTGCCTTTACTTCCAAAAAAAACCCCCTCAAAAACCCCCTAAAAAAACTAAAAAACCCACAAACAACAAAAATAGCCCACTTAATATGAAGAATGCATAATTTCTTGTCATTTACATGTTTTTTCTTCCAAGCTGGCTTAATAGGTAAGAAGGTTCTTACTGATTTTTATTGACTGTTTTTTTGTTTGTTTTTTTTTTAAATGGTGAATTGCAGTAATGTGACATTTATTGCCATTACTCTATTCATTCAACTTATGTTGGCTTCTCAATTGCTCTTGAAAATTTGTTTTATTGCTCAGGGACATGCCATCTAAAATAGGAGCAGGTGACAAGTATCTTTTGATGCAGGATGTTGAAATGTGCTGTTAGATTGTGTAGATTTCTTCTTGTTCAATTAGAGGAGTAAAAGTAAATTATGTTTACCTTACTTGCAGAGTTTAAGATTACACTAAACAAGACTCAGTGTTCACTGTTCTAAAGATGGCTTTCTGATAGCTTAAGCTTTTATTTAACTTATATTTAAATTTTATTTTTGCCTTTCTGAAAAGTCATCATATCATATTTATAGTCACTTTTCTACTGAGAACAGCAGTCTAGGTCAGTAATAATGTTATATTAAAGCATGATGTCAAGTAGCTGAGTTTTTTTAAGACTCCTTTGTTATCTTTGAAAGAGGCACAGAACACAGAGTGCATAGAACTATAAAGAATCAAGCTGGACATAGTCAATGCAAAATGTTAAAATACATATTCAAATGCAAAGTGTATTTCTCACAGACAAGTCCTTTAGGACAACTGAAATGGAATGATTTCATATCTTAAACATACTTTATTATTACTTAATCAAAGCAATTTGATTTCATAGTTGCTGAAGCAGAGCTCTTTGCAAAACTGCAACTACTATTCAATTATTTTCTGTCCCTCTGCATGACATGTTTTCCATTTTCATCAAGATTTTGACACAGGTCACTTAAAATCAATTGCAGAAAAAGTTTTTGAGAGACATGTTACAGACATTCATAAGCTCATTTCCAACCTTTTCATTATTTTTCTGTATTTTAGAGTGCTCTAAAGTCAAATGTGTTTATGTATTTTATTGAGTCAAGAGTTCAGTGGGAGTTGCTTGGGAAATAGAAGGCACATTGAGAGCAAAGAATTATTCATTGTGATACTTGTAGTGAATGCAGCTAGGAATATTAATACTGGTGTTTTGGTTGTTTTGTTTTTTTTATTTTTGGGGGGTTTTTTTAAGGAGAAAAATTAAAGAACTGAACAGTTTACTGAATGGCAAATTGAGGTGTCATAGCAAATGTTGGAGCTGTACCCCCAGAGTTGTTGCCACACCTATAGAAATAGTATGTAACAAATCAAAACCATTCCAATGTCTTGGAATGTTTCACTTCTAAGGCATTACAAATTTCATCTTGGAGTTAATTGTTACAATTTATCTATACACACTTTATAAATATAAGTTTATTATTGACTACTCAAAGCCTGATAATGTCTAGAATGGCAAACCAGGAACACAGTTTCCCTGCACATCCTACCAAAAACAAGTAAAAGACAGCCAATGCCACAAACAACTCACTATTTTAATAAAACTGCTGAGGTTGCTGGCAGCTTCTGAGCTACAACATCACCAGTACTCTGCTCTAGGAAAATGGAAAACAATTACTTGCCCCAGATACATTTTAAATATATATATATTTTTTGGATCACGATATTAGTCAGAAACTGCAGAAAACCCTAGTGCCTAATTTGTTTCCAATAAGTGAGTAGTTTATGACAACCAAAGGCAGCTTTTGAAAATAAGGAAGAGAAAAAAATGTTTACAGAACCACTGCACGTCACAGTCTCTTGAAAATGAAGTGCATTACGGCAGACATAAAAGAGCATGCTGTAGTAAGACAAGCTGTAATGAGTTCAGTGTGTTAGTATGCAAGCTATGAAAGATTTCTCGTCTTTAATACAACATTTTTCATTATCATTAGTCCTTGAGGTGCATGCCAACCTTTTGCTGGTGAATATAAATGATGGAAAGCCTCTAGGAAAGAAGGAATCACAGCTTTTTCCTTTTGTTTTGAATTGTTGCACTATGTAGTTTTGTACACATATCAAAGGCAGAGATACACAGATTCCTGATATCACAAGCTGCAATCCTTATGATTTTTTTGTTTGCAAATGAAAGTAATGCAATATCAAATTTATTTCCACAAGAGTTACAGTAACATCTCCATAAATAAATGGATTTAAGAAAGAAACATCTACGTAATTAAAGACTGTGGTTTAAGAGTTAATGCAAAGTACTCTTTACAGATCTTATAAATCTAGAGGAAAATCAGAAAAACATGTTCTATTTTTCTCAGAAGCAGACATTTCAGTTAATGTATTCAACTGAAAATAATGTTAGCAACTGAAAAGAAGAAATGTGAGGGAGCATTTCTAAATCACCAATGGCTCTGTGCTGTTTGTCAATACTGTCCTGGCATTTTTGAAAAAGCAGCTCACAAGGGTAAAAAGGCCTTAAAAACTTCATTGTGTCCAAGCGTGGACCTAGCAGCCAAGCATCCAACTCCATTTACAAATATGCAACTGCTGTGGAAGGATGGTTTTGAGACAAATAAACTCCTCCTTCAAGCAAGTCATGAAGTTATTCTCAATCTTCCTAACTCAGAATTTTCCTTACACACACTGGAATGACATTGCATTTGGGAAGCAATTTTTTTTTCCCTATAAGCTTCAAATTATGTTGGAAGAAAAAAACAATAATACAACACCTTACCCAAAAAACAAAAAATCATTTTGATAGAAAAATTAGTAATATTATAGAAGTAGAACATGGAAAAAACGCCATTCATTTTTGTACAATTATTCTGAAGGAGAAAAGTATAACATCTTATGAGTGAATTTTTGTAAGTTTTTATTAATTATTTGTAAGTAAATTTTAGTAGACATAACGCAAAAGAGTGAAACTATGTTTACTATATTTTTTCTTTTATTTTGAGATAAGAACAAGAATAAGCTAGCAACTTGCTAATAATTTCTCCACAATTTAGAAAAATAGCTCTAATCTTTAAGCTGTGGTATATTTCATGAAAAGGTCATTTAGGAAATTAGAATTAGCTGGAATCAGTTCTGAATCAAAACCAAATTTGACTGCTAGATAACATATCATTGTAAGCAGCATAAGCCATTAATTTTAACAATGGATTCTCATGACAAATTCCATTAAATTCTCCTAGAGAACTGGAATCTATTATACTTTATCTACTCTAGGAATATTTTCCTACAATCTTTATGATTGTCTCGCTAATTCTTATCTGTCAATAGTAATATTATTTTTTTAATTAAAAATCTGCAGAATTTACATTTTTTTTTTCTTCAAATGCCTGTCTAAAGCACTCAAATCAGCAAAGATTTTTTGTGAACTCAGTTCTATAGGCATAAGCAGTCCCATTAAAGATAACAGGCATGGTTAAAACTAATCCTGCACTAGACTGGATCTATGATTCAATTTTCTCTAATGTGAAATACAGTCCCCCAACCCAACCACCTCCAAGAATATTATCAGATATGAGTTTGCTCTATTTGTCTGTATTTCTTTATGGGGCTTTTTCCTCCTAATTATCTTTGCATACTTTGTTATATTCCTAAATTCCAAGTAAAGAAAAAGGTAAAGCAAAGATTAAATCAACGAAATAGTCAGTGGCCACTTTATTACCTTTTACTTGCGTGTTAAATCTTCATATATTCCCTTGTCAAAATTACCTTTATCTAGTCTCAGATGCTGAAGCCTTGAGTGCTAGCATGGAAAGTCAAAGAGGAATCATTATTTTCCTGATTTCTAAATGTTTTTTGCAATTTGAAACATCCGTTAATATGTTCATGAAATCAGGATATTTGAACAGCCACAAGTTCTTACTACAGTAAGACTATTCCCAGAAGAGTGAAATTTACTTAATTGCTCCAGATTAGTAATCCCTGAGCTGCCCTAGTTTGTTGGTGGCTAAAAGAGTCTTCTCAAAGTAGCACATTTGATAGGCCCTTTCCTTACACTTTTTCCACACTTTTATTTTTTTTTTTGGACAGTGTCAAGGGAAGGATTCTGGGCTGGATGAATGTTTGGTTTTGATCAGTTTGGAGGTTCTTGCATTATACAGACGTTGCACAGCATCTTATCATGTCTATGTAGTGTCCAGAGCTTCCAAAAGGTTGGTAACTGACCTGCTGACCTGATGGAAAAGTTGCTATTACTCTGCTGTAGCCAGGAAATACCCTGCTTTTTATGAAATTGTGGAGTACTTTGTCAAGTGGATTCCCACTGATGCCAGTCCTGACTCTATTAAGATGTCTGCCTACACCACTACAGATGAGCCCATAATAAAACTGTAGGGGTGTGATCAGGAATCAGCAGTTAGAGTTCAGATGAAAGGGGAACTTTGCATTTACTTTGACACTGGCAGGAGAGTAATAATTACATGTGGATCACAATGACAAGGTTTTCTCTGCAAGACTGCTTAACTTTTCACTCAAACAGTCACAGAGATTTTGATCACATGACATCAGCCAAGGCTTAAGGAAGAAGAGGACAATAAAAACCCACAGTGGTAACAACAGGAAATAAGGAAATGAAAAATTTAGGCTAGGTACTCAGCAGGATTACAGACACTGATATCTGAAGGAGAAATTGACCTACTGGCCTCATACAGTGAAAATTAACCAAGAGAAAAGATAAGTGAATACCAAAGAGGAGATTCCTTGACAAGAACTGATCTAGGGCTGTTGATAGAGCTTTACCATCTTTTGATTATGCTTTTCTAACCAGATAGTCTGATTACAGATGGAAGATACCACAATATGTGTTTTCTTTCTTTCAAATGCAGAAACTCTTTAATACATGCAGACATACATGTACCCACTGTGTATTTACAAGCCTGAATTTTTTTTCTGTTATCTTATTAGAAAAAGAGATTTGTTTCTCCATTAACTCTTCAAATAGAAGCTTCCTTACTAATCATCTGTTCTGATCTATGCACATTTGACAGGAAATCTTATAAGATCTTCAGCGTTGTAATAGAACTTTACTTGCCAGGCTACAGACAAGTAATATTCTTTCTTGAAAGGGATGCAGGTGAATTCCACTTGTCAGTTTTTGACTACTTCTGAAGTAAAAACAGCATACTTGCCAATAAATATGCTAGACCGAATGCCAAAGAGAACCCTTTATAAGAATATCCCACTCCAACAAAAAGAGAAACGAGATGGAGAGAGCCATCTGCACATTTTCTCAGCTGACCATACCTACACTAAAGTAACAATTCATAAACAGCAGCCTAGGAAGGGACTTACTTGAATGTTGTGGCAGTAGATTGAAAAAGCATTCATGGCTAGAATGAAGCAGATCCCTCACTAATGATCTTCAAAGTGTCAAAATGGATGAGGTAGTTCAGCACAACTTTTTCAGGCTAATTCTTCCACTGAGAAGCCCCTTTATTCAGAAGAACATCTGGGTACTGTAGAAACTGTGGCCCACTGCAGTGTCTCCCAGAGCTGAGCCAGTCATAAACTTTACCCTGAGGAACTAAGTTCTTTACCAGATGTAAAAAAATGACGTTTTTTGTGCACAGCTAACATTATAGACTATAGCTGAATGTTTCTGAGAATAAATACTTGTTTGTTCCTCTGAGTATATACAGGTACTTGAGCAGTAATCAAGGCTGACTGATGATTAGGACTGCACCAAACTTTGTATCTGAATTATTTTATCTACTCCTCCTCCCAACAAACAACCTACAAGGGCTCATATACAAGATAATAGTTTGGAGTAAGAAAGAAAGATGACTGTGACCAGGAAGAGCAAACAGAAAGCAAGAGTAAATGCAATTGCTGGAGTACATTTTAGAAAATTTGGCGTGGAGTGGACATTTAAAATGAGATGCCCAAAACACTGAGCAGATGTGGGAAGACAGACATCAAACGATTATGATACATGAAAAAACTAAAAAGAAGACTTCTGTAGTAAAGCTGTGAACTACCTGATCATCTCTAACAGATATAATCTCTTTTCTTCTAAGAAGATGGAATTCTCTATATTTGAAATCCAACTTTATGTAGATGGATAAGATCAAGGAAGCAAAGCTGTCTTTGTCAGCATGAGTTAAAACTGTCCGCTTCAGTAAAGGTTTGCACCAAAACTTTGCCTTTAGATTTTACAAAGCTATAGTGTTTGACTCCCTGTTAATTCCTAAGATTGTAAAAGCTACCCACTTATGTAAACCTGTATGGAAATAACAGCAGAGAAAATAATACACACTTAGGGTATCATCTTTCTATTGTGACTGGTACTGGTGCACAGTAAACCAGCACAGCCCAAGCCCCTTCCAAAAGCCCACAAAAGACTATTTCAGGGCAACATGAATATCATTAGAATAAAGATACTGAAACAACCCTGCCTGTCTGACATGGGTATAGGCCTTGTTATCAAACATTCTGTGTCATTACAGCCAGAATCCAACCATACAGCAAGACTATTCTGCACCCCTTATCAATTTTCTTCTTTCTACTTTCCTCTGTCTCAACGGTGCATGCAATTTCCTTTCTTGTTATTGGTATGCAAAATCACCTGCTCCCAAAATAGCTCTCCTGAAAGACTGTTATTATATTTGAAATGCAAGGTATGTACACCCACTTGTCAACTGCATGAACTAGCTGTGGCAATTATAAATTCCTCTGAAGGGCAACAAACATTTGCCATAAATGGAGACTAAATTAATTCAGGTATTTGCAAGATACAGACTTGGTTACCCTACCAGAAAAATTCATTTTTCTCATATACACCATAAGCTTGTCATCTTTTTCAGAGATGCTTCAAAACCCTTCAAATATGAACTCTTCTGGCAAACACCATCTGTCATTCTGTCCAGTGAGGGTACACATGTCCTTTTTTCAGTTTTTCTTTAATGTCAATCATCCCTCACATGTCATCCATCACATGACCAAAAAGAGGGTTTAAGACTTCCAAGAGGAGAGACAAGAATATGCTAACACACCCACTTGTAAGACTTTCACAACTCAGTCCTTTGACAGCTTTATGTACTCCCCAAATGAAGAGAAAGTATGTTACAGCTTAAACTATGGTCAGATGTGCACTCTGATGCTCACATGAGGAGGAGGAGGGACCAAGGTGCTTAAAGGAGCACCTGAAAAGCAGCTCATTACACAAACGTGAGTGCCACTACACTAGTTTTCAGATAGCTCTCACAATTCAGGGGTAGAAGGTTTCATAAAAAGTGGAAGTTGAAAGAGAGAAGTCCTTACTAAATAATTGTTGTCTAGATGTAGAAAGAATTCATCCTCTATTAATATCAGAAGGGGGTCTGTCCATTTGAGCTACTGAAATACTGGTCTACTGAAGTGCCTTCAGCGTCCAACTATTTTGGAAGGACTTCAGGATGGCCGACACCATACAAAGATGAAAAAACTTGTTAACACACTGTGGGCAAAGAATCCCATGGGTTGTAAGCGCGGAGAAAATAATTATATTGAGCTGATAAGAGTGGATGTGTTAACTGTTCCAAGGAGAAATCCTGTGTGGTTGTAATTTTTCCTGCCACCTGTGGTCACCAGCCTCCACTGTCATGTCAGTGTATGAACTCAGTTCTAGGAAGAAGCCTGTCTGATATTGTTAACCATGATGATCTGCTCTTAGGCAGGCATCAAATGAACATTTCTGTTTTCCTCTCCTCCTGACCCATGGGATAGGCCTGTATTGAAAGAGCCAACTAATAAATAAACATGTATGTACCTAGATCACGAGCAGGGATCCACTGCTGTGCATTTAATATGAGTGATAATGGAAGGGAACAGATATCCAGAGGGAAAAACTCACAGTTGTGGAAAACTTGTAATAATTTTTCTTTGTGCCTCAAGTTGAAGCAGACTGGCCCTGCTTTAGGGCTGCATAAACTCTGGCAGAGATCTGTGCTCTTGCAAACGGTCCTTTGAATGTTTCCTTAAATAGTACATCTGATATTCTAACTAATAACTGGCAACAGACTGGAAATACTCACAAATACCTTAGTCTCATAACAGTTATGATAAAAGATCACCATCTTCATTATTAAAAAACCCACTGAAAAAAACAACAAAAACCAACCAACAAACCAAAACAAATTAAAAATCCCACCTTACTCATATGATATTTACCAAAGTGTGTAGCAAAATGTGGCAATAATCCTGAATCTTACTACTTGTTCTGTGTTTCTAAGCTTGCAAATGCCTTGGAGATATCCAAATAAGAGTGCTGAGATAAGTCACACTTCCTCATAGGGTTAGCAGCAATACAGTCACATAACCTGAGGGACACTGACTCCCTAAGTGCTACAACATTCTTCACTGCTCTCATCTATGCTTCTGGATGTGAACTGTAACAATCAAATACTGATACCCTGAACAGAGCTGGACAAAAAGAAAGTTCATAAGAAATTAATTAGGCCCACAGCTTCTATCTGAGACCAGGAAAAAGACAAGACTGCACATCTGCTTACTGTTCTTAGACTAAGGTTCAAGTCTGGAAACAAAAATAAGGCTGTGGAATTGGTGAGTGTACAGGCTGATTGCAAATATTATTGTGGTGAATATGTACAAACATTTAAATTGTCAAACTGCTTAATATTATGTTAAACAGAAAGTAATCAATCTTTCCACCTGTTAGGGCATCAAGCAAGAAATACTTGTATGTCATAGGTATGCACAGTTAGTCTGCTAAATAACATAGCTCCTTTTCTGAGGTATGGATACAAACTGCTCTGCCAAAGCTTCTAATTAGTTCATGTTTGCAACAGGCATGCATAAAACATCTAACAGCTACATTAAATTTTAAAAACATTTACTACAGATGCAAAGCTCAACTATTTCTTAAGTCATCCAGATAACATCTCTTACCAGTACTTTGATATGCAACAGTTAGAAAAATTAGGCTCTCATGCTAATCAAAATTTCCATAATTTTCATATTTGGGAGATCGTTCTAATCACATATTCAAAACATAATCCTTTCAGTGAAGAAAATTTTTCGTAATATCTAACATAAACCTGGTGCAACTTGAGGCTGTTTCCTCTTGTACTATCACTTGTTAATTGGAAAAAGAGATGGATTCCCACCTTACTACAACCTCCTTCCAGGTGGATGTAGAGATCAATAAAGCCTCCATGAGCCTCCATTTTCCCCAAACACCCTCAGCTGCTCCTCACAGGACTTGTGCTCCAGATCCTTCCCCAGCTCCATTTCCCTTCCCTGGACACACTCCAGTGCCCCGAAGTCTGTCTTGTAGCAAGGGGCCCAAAACTGAACACAGGATTTGAGGTGTGGCCTCACCAGTGCCAAGTACAGGGGACAATCACTGCCCTGGTCCTGCTGGCCACATTATTGCTGATACAGGCCAGGATGCCATTGGCCTTTTTGGTCACACACCTGGGCACACACTGGCTCATATCCAGCTGCTGCTGACCAGCACCCCCGGACCTTTTCTGCCAGGCAGCTTTGCAGCCACACTGTCCCCAGCCTGTGGCACTGCCTGGGGTTGTTGTGACCAAAGTGCAGGACACTTCTTGTCAAACCTCATANCCGGACTTTTTCTGCAAGACAGCTTTGCAGCCACACTGTCCCCAGCCTGTGGCACTGCCTGGGGTTGTTGTGACCAAAGTGCAGGACACTTCTTGTCAAACCTCATACAGTCGGCCTCAACCCATTGATCCAACCTGTGCAGTTCCCTCTGCAGAGCCTTCGTAACCCCCAAGCAGATAAGTAATCATCTGCAAACTGACTGAGGGTTTACTCAATCCCCTCATCATTGATGAAGAAACAGAAATGGCCTTACTACTGAGCCCTGGGGAACACCAGTGATGTGTGCTGCTATGTTGAGCCACTAACTGGAAGAAGCTCCAGTCACCACCACTGTCTGGGCCTGGACACCCAGGCATTTTTTTATCTAGTGAGCAGTACAAGTATTCTGCCAAAACTTTCTTCCACTGAATATTATGCTTTGCCCTTTCTAAATGTGAAATGGGAGACTGGCACTTATTTATTTTACCACCAGCAAGAAACTTTACAGTTGCTACAAACTTAGTTATACTTTATAATACAACACTAACAATTACAATTTTTGTAAAAGTGCTGTATTACTTCCTAAGAATGTCAAGAGATTGCTTGATCAAAGGGAGTTTGTTTATTTTGTGGATATTTTTTAATCCTATGCAATCACTGCTTAAACTAAGCCTGTGATGTAACTATGACCTTGGGAGTATGATTTTGGTCTACAAAATACTCCCACATATATTCAAACACCTGCATAACTTATGTAAATAATCTCATTGCACAATTTTTCACAGGCTTTGGATACCAAATAAATATAAGCTTTCCACTGTTTTTGACGGAGAGTGGTCCAGTGGCACTGCCCAATGTTCTCTTTTACTTGAAGAAATTATCCTTACCTTAGTGCATGATTTTTGCACAAAAGAGACATGAGAACTTTTCTTAAACCTGTGTTGTGTCCTATGTAATTTTATTTCATGTCTCTTCAAAGATGACATTTTGCCTTCAGTAACAGATTTCTAAAGTAAAAAAAAAAAATAAAATTAGATGCATGATCTTTTGAAAAGATTACTTAATGCACATCTCTCAAGGATACCCATTCTGCATTAGACTCATATTGCTGACCTTACAGGTATTTTGTATACTTATGGCAGGTTATGACAACCTTCCTGTGGGCATCTTCAAGGCAGTCACTACTGGTTACCCTCTGCTGTTATGGATGAGCTCACAGTATCCGGCCAGCTCCCACCATGGCATAAGTGTGGGGTCACTGTGCTGGAACTGGGTTGCCGTGGAGGACTTAAAGTTCAGAGATTCCTGCCTGCAGCACATATCAAACACATCAGGTGAGCACTACGCAGCCTTTTCTTATCAATTCTTCTGATGTACCAGACACGTACTGCCATCACATGTCCTGATGTGGATTCTCATCTGTCTGGGAGTACAATATTTCAGAAGTCTGGTAGCTACAAGGGTCAAAAAGGCAGCAACTGAATGAAAAATAATGTAAATGTAAGTCAGTTGAAACTGCTACTAGAACTCTGAAGTTTAACAGTTCCTCTGTAACACATCACTTCTGGCTCTGTGTTTCTGTTACACAACAACAGAAACTTTATGAAAAATATTTAAGGTTGGGGCTTTTAAAAAAGTAGTTATTATTATTAATAATATTATTATTATTGTTGTTGTTGTTGTAAATATTAACAAAAACCCCAAATCCAGCCTGAAACAACTGCTCCTCAAGTCTGCCTGCAAAGTATGGTTGGTTTGTTAGCTACAAAACTAGAAGGGTATGCAATACTATTAAACCAAATTTAAAAGATAATAACCCAGCCTCCAAGAACCAAGCAAAAGAATAGAATTTGTTTTTAAATAAGCCTGATCTCTTTCAACTTGTGTAGCCTGTCTGCTTGGCACTAATTTGCAGTGATCTGTATTCAGATGTGGATCAGGTTTAGGTTCAGTTGCTATGGCTCCCTGCTTTAAGCTCTCCTTACACATTCACCTCTCTCTCTCATAATCTTTTATGACAGATTTATTGTTAAAGAAACTAAATTTTGGGTTTCTGAAGGCTGAAGAAGAAGCAGTACTTTCCTTGCCCCTTATACAAAGTCAGGCAAAGTATACAGAGAGGACAAGGAAGGACACGCACCATTAGGGCATTTGGCAACCCTGGGCAGGCACAATACAGACTATTGCCTGAGGGATATACACCATCCAAACTTGGTTGTGCCTTCACTGAGGTGCAAGATGCATCACCTTTGGAACCCTAGATAAACCAAACTTATGCTTAACCATAACCACACCATGACTCCCACCTGAGGACCATTTGCCTCCTACTGCTGTCTGCCTCTTCTGCTACTGGTGAGTTTTATCATTGTCTTTGATAAGTTGAAATTTTCACTTCATGATATGGATCTCTCAGAAGAGATCTTGCAACAGTCAGATCTAGGAGAAACAGTGAGGTCAACCAGCACTTAAATAAATATTGACAAAACTATTTGTCCATTGCTACTGTTATGGAATACTCATACTGAATTTCTTAATTGAAAAAACCACTTAGAAAATGTCATCCTTTCTATAAAATGTCAAACATTATCCATGAAGCTTTCATCTCTCCTGTGGAAATTTGTTTGTTGGTAGAAAATCTATAAAAGAAATGGGAAGAGATTTTGCACCTCTTTCTCCATCCCAATACCTCTTTCTTATAGACCCAGAAATCCAAGGATAAAATAATTGTAAAGCACCGGGATACTACAATACCAACATTTTAACAGCGGAGTGATGTTGCAGACAGTACTAATTATGTTGTAGGACACACTCTACATATCTTTGGAAAGATTTGTGGTAGAATAGTAGTATTTTTCTTTTCCATTCTACTGACAGTGAAACAATAAATCATAAATTTAATCCACTCCCCCCTGGTAAATTTAACCTACTCCTTTAGCCTTTTGACTCTAGTTTTCTTACACATATAGACATATGTATACATCTACCAGAAATGCATCATATTTGTGAAGGTAAGGCTGCTTTCCTCTCTTTACTGCTAAGAAAGCAAACAAATGTCAGAAAAAAGAATTGAAGTGACTATGAATGTACACATTTATCCTATCTATGGTCCTTATTAAAATTTTCTCCACATATGCAATTTCTTCCACCACCAGATGAGCACTTCATGTATTTTGCTCATACTATCTACAAAAGATCTCTCACAGCATTGGATCTTATCAACCTGATGTAGTGTAATGACGTTCACTCAATAAGAATAATTAATTTTAACTATATTTAAAAAAAAATTTACAAACAATTCTTATATGTAAAGGACAAAGAAAAAGAAAATATACTATCCAGCGCATCTCTGTAATGAATGATGAGATTTCTCTATGGTCTCAGTCCTCTTGGAACTGCTTTATTTGTAATTTTTGGCAATTACTTCAATATAGCACCTGCTGGTACTTTAGAGTAAGGAGCATTTGTTCTGTACAAATATTAACATAAACTGTGATGCAGTCTGATTTCATGCAGTTCAGTGTACTACAGGGGTATGTGCATGGTATATGCAAAAAAATAGGTTTAACCTAATGGATAATCAACACACAAATCAAAATGACCCATGGCTAGTAAGCACCAAAAAGTTGACCAGAATTATATGCAGTAAGTAAGAAAATTAAATTGTGCTCATTATTTTTATACAGATATTAATACATCTTGATTTTTTTTAAAAATCCCACATACTTCCAAGAATCAACATTTCCTTCTTCACATTACCCAGTGGACAGTGTTTGACATCTCAATGCCTGATGTTGGTTCATTACCCTCAAGGCAGCAATAATATCTTTTGTTTTCCGTATCTTTGGTATCCATAATAGCGAACCTGTACCACTAAGAGTTTAAAGATGACCCTCTGAAAGGGATTGTGATGTTTCTTGTGTTGCCTACATTTTAAACCAGTAGCCCTTTCCCGACACACCTGCTTAGATCAGCAGCACCTAGGTTGGTATAGCCAGTAACATTGTATGCCGGAGCCTTCTTTTGCATCTCAAATCACAATCTCTTCCCAGCAGTTTAGAAGTAACACAGATCTATATTTGACACCAGCTTTCTCAGCTATATCACCCATTTTTCGACTTTAGTGTTCCTGAAGCTTACAGGATGCCCAGTCTCCTCACCATGCAGCACTGCCATTTCTAGTGTAAGATATAAGAAAAAACTATGGGAGATTTGAATTGAAAGTGTATTCATCAGCTTTCATTTTGGAAATATGAATAAACTAAATCAAATTATGCCCACCTCAAATAAATAGTCCACTGAGTGGAACAATTCAATTTAAATAATCTACTCTAAAGAGTATTTAAAATTCCTTTCAGAATTCACTTCTTACTTTCCATAATCATCAGTACCCTTTTAATAGTCACTCGTGGCTTAGTGATCACTTTCAGGTTCTCTTCTATTAAAGAAATGACACTGTGAAAGTCCTAACTGGTCCTCATTGAGTTCTTAAATTAACATTGAGAGTTAAAATGTCCATAAAATGATGTATCTTTGCTTAAAACACAAGTGGGCTTGTGAGAGAGGGGGAGATTTTATTTATTTATTTAAATGTGTCCTCATTTTCTTCCTACTTTTCTTTACATATTTGTCTAATAGGACCCAGATGTGCTACTTCTGGCTGTTCCACCAAGTCCTACAGGAACATCATTCTGGACTAAAATATTGCATAAAAGTGCACACCTGAGGCCTGCAATTAAAACATAGTTACACTCGCACTGATGATTTGTCTGCTCTATTAGAATCCATCTCAAACGTTGAGAATACTATTCCATGAGCACAGCTACCAGGAGTTAGGAGTGTAATGAATCTCTTTCCTCTATAAAATTATGATCCTGAACAGAAAAGGACTTCAACTTTTTATTATTTTCATCAATTCTTGTCCAAAATTATAATTTCAAAGGTCAAATTTCAAACCAATCTAATTTAAAAACTCTCAACACTTTCAACACTAATGGTTAATTACATAATAATTAAAATTAACTGAACCTAAAACTAAGATCTAAAAACTAATGTTTCAAAATAAACTAAAAGTTTATGGTTCAGAGTGAGCTATTTAGGACAGCTGCATATTCCAATATTGCTCCGCTTGTTAGTTTTGGAACTAGAACTACATTACTCCATCTACAGAATGGACCTAAGGAGGAAGAAAGTGCTGAAATTCCTGGGTTTACACTACAAGTACATCCAGTTTATTGTCATCATTATTTAGTCTGACCCCTGCCACACACATCCCAACACAAGCAATAATATTAGGTTGCACAATCTATTAAAATCTCCTTGAAGCTGAAGCCTCTGCATTTCCCCTCCCACCCTGAAAAAAGTGCTCAAACAGTATTTATCAGTCCTTTGGTCTAGGAACAGACTGAAGTTAAGAAAAAATACTACTCTTCTGGTTTTTAACAACCATCAATGAACTACTTAGCTTTTTAGATAGTATTTCCTTCCTTAAATTATAATTATTAGTCTTCAAACAGGAAAACTATAAAGAAGGAAGAATATGAATAATGTAAATCCTCACTTCAAGGCAAGACTTCTCAACATTTTTCTGAATTGCTAAAGCATATCAAAGATAGACAATCTACCTGGAGCCTGCTCAATTTTGAATTATAGAACAAGATCTGTAAACTCAAAAATCCCACATGCTAATACTGGGAGTTTTTTTATATTTTGAGGATTTTTCATGGAAGTGTTGCAATTATGTTCTACTTACAAAATCAGCAATTATTAAAAAAGATGGCATGATATTCCCAATTTCATTTTACTATGATTTGCTTAATTTTTGTAATACATTCAGTAAAGATAAAACAAGAAGAGAGATTTTCACAAAAATCATTGTTAAAATTTTTCTCTGAGGAACAGGTTTTCTCCTTCTCTTAAGAGAAAATATTAATCATAAAATAATATTTTGTATTGCATTTTGATGTATGCCAATTGTATAATTTCTGTCTAGTGTTTTTAAATGAACTGTTTAAGAAACAACTTTTTTGGGAGGAACAACACTGATTTAAGATATTGCTGTTCCTCAACTGAGCCACAGCAGTATCTTGACAAATCTAACTTTCAAATTAACTAAACTAGAAGTATTCAAATTATTTCAGACTTGCCTAGGACAATATCCAGAAATGTAGATGTAGCTGGGAAGGACACATTAAAGGACTCATTAAAGACAATACATAATAATTGAAATTCCCAATTTTTCATCACAATGACCATGTTACCTTACTTTTCAAATAACAGTTCAAATATATGTTTCTCTTATCTCTTAAAATGATTTTCTTTTCCTGTTCCACTGATGATATAAAGCAGACACAAAGAAACAGCTATGTACTATCATTTTGTGTGTGAGATAATTTTTTTGTGTGTCCAAAGTAAAATAATATGAATCACAAAGTATACATAAACAATGACTGAAAGACTCAGATTTTTTCCTAAATTTTATAGGAGAGAAAAGATAAATCAAGTCCTTTGCAGAGTGGCTAATACTGTCTCACATTTTCTGACTATTTTTGGTAGTGTGTGTGTTCTTTCCAGTTCCAGTAGGACACTTGTCCAACAGAAACACTCACACTGTGGAAGACTGAGTTCCAATTCAAAAATATTTGATCAAAACTGCCTAGTATAGTTTGACCTTGTTACATCTCCTTGTTCTTTTCACCTTTCCCCACCTGACTTTTTTTATTTGCTATTAATTTCTCAGAATAAATACCTAATCTTAAATAAGCCTGCAGATCAGCACTTTTTTCTTTTTTCTTTTCCCAGAATTTCCAGAACAGCACAATGTTACTTTTGACCTAGAACAAGAGTAAAGGAGGTTACTCTTGAATACTGGTGTATGCATTGGTGCTTAGCATAGCGTGTCTCTTGCTGTCCTATAAAATTTTATTACTCATGGTGAATGACATATTTGAATGGCTACTGTGGGATGAATACCTTATGTTCCATCCATGATCTGAAACTCTTTCATTTAATTTGGGGGTGGTGTCCTAGTAAGCCATTTAATCTCATGGAGCATTTCCAAACGGAATCCTTTAAAGAAAGGTGAAGGATCACCGCACAGGACAAATGTGTTATCTGGTAAGCCTGAGAAGCAAGTAAAACTTTCTGGAGAGGGGAAAGGAGAGCAGTGACCATCGCCTATGAAATATGTGCTGAAGAAAAAGTTGGACCAACCTTATGGAATTTATGGTAGTTACGGAAGTGTCTTCTTTAATACAAAAATGTGATTACATATGTAAGTTACCGGTAAAAACACTGTTGTGAAAATGCATCAAGTTTGGCCTGTCTTCCAGCTGCTGAGGGCCTGAAAATGTACTTTTTCAACTTAATGCAATTTGAAATGAGTATTTTGATTTCTTTTTCTTTTTTGGTGTGTTTGCGTTGGGTTGTTGTTGGCCAGCTGCCAGACACCCCAATCCAGTCACTGCCTCATTCCCAATCTTCAACAGGACTGGGAAGAAAATAGGACGACAAAAGCTTATGGATGAGGATAAAGACAGGGAAATTACATACCAGCTACCTCTGGGGAAAAACAGACTAGTCTTTGGGAAAATTATTTTAATTTATTAGTAATTAAAATAGATTTAGGTAGTGAGGAATAAGGATGGAATTAAAATGGCATGTTCCCCCCCGGCTCACCTTCACTTCCTTGCTCCCAAGCCTCACCTGCCCTGACTCCGCCCTGACAGATGCAGGAGATATGGGTGACGTGGTCAATGTTTGTATCATCCCCTCTAAGCCGCTCCTGATCCATCCTGGGCTCCTCTACAGAGGCTACAGCTCCCTCAGGAGAGATCCGCCTACTCTGGTTGGGGTTCTCCAGGAGAAGAGATCTTCTCCTGTCTCTCCTCCTGCTCACCTCTCAGCAGGGCCATTTCTGCTCCTTTTCCCCTCACTCCTCCCTGCCCGGGGCTGATGGTCTCAGCTGTGCCAATCAATGCCTGTCCTCATGGACAGCCTTGCAGCCCCCATTAGCACCTATTTTGATCAGAGTTATTTTAAAAATTTGGGTCAGAAGAACGAACATGAACACATGAACATATACATTGGTTGAAAATACATCAGTTCAAAGTGTCAGAAAATGCAGACATAAAATTAGTGATTGTAGGAAAATTAGAGTAATTTTCAAAACCTAAAGATTCAAAACACTCATCAGGTTTTTCACAGGTTTTAATCCAGAAAATTTATATGCAAAAAGCCACTTTGGCAACGCCAGTTGGCCAAGCCCCTGAGATTTCTCTCTAAAGAGGTTAACCTTAGTAAAAATTCAAGAGGTTTTTAAGAATATTAGCTTGGAGGATACCTTCCTTACCAGGAAGTGGCATGGAGTAGATGGTCAGAAATTTTGTGCGTCAAAGGGAACCTGTTTAATGCCTGTCTTTGTATTCAGCCCCCAGGGGAGGGGACTCAGCCTCATGTGTATTTAGACTTCCTCAGCCACAACACACAAAGTTTTGATTCTTCATGAAAATTATATTATTTTAAACCTGTAATAATGGAAAAGTTCCACAGCCGTTGGAACTTCTCATATCTTTTTATCTGATAGTTGCCTCAGCTATAATAAAATCAGTTATCTGCAGTGATGCCTTGGGAAGGCTGACCTGAAAGAGAGACTGGACAGAGCTAGAGAATAAACTAGATATTTACTGAAGGGTCTTTAAGGATACACCGTGGGCAGGACAAGAGCCTGACCAGGGCTACATCCAAGGTGGACTTAAAGCAGTCACAAAATGGACAACTGGTCACGAGATCTTACACTTTTATAAATTTGCATATTGAGGTTTAACTGTCCAATTACAGCTTTGGGTTGTGAAGTATTGTCCTTCTTGTTTTCCTTCCCAATCCGCTGTTGTTTATGCTTTTGGGCCTGAAAGTTGTGCTCATTGTCCTTGGTCTTCATCAGAAAAGAGATTTGTTTTGTCTACCTACTCTGTGAAGAGAGCTTACTAGCACTTAACATGAGGCTCAGAACTACACCCCTAGGCAACACAGAATCTGAAAAACATGAAAGCTAAAACTTTAAGGCATCAGCAGGAATAGCTTTTTACATGGTGATGCTCTATATCAGCATGAGTAAGACATTCAGATGCAGTACAAATGCAATGCGTTCCATGACAACATCAACAAATCAAGTGTACCTCTGAAAATGTAGCACAATTATTTTATAGAAACACTAAAACACATATGAAGCAGACAAAGACACACTAAGCATGCTAAAATATCTACAGTTTGCTTTGCCTCAAGAGAGCATGTGTAACAGCTTAAATCTGCCTTTACATTGCAGGTGGAAGAACAGAACATGCCTGCACCACTCTATCCAACACCGACCTAAGCAGAGACATTAAAGGTCATAGAAATGCTGTTTGTCTTCATGTTGAATCAGGTCTTTGTAGCCTGAAGGCACAATGAAAGTAAGGCTGCATACACACTATTTTCAGTTATTTTTCGGGACAACAGATTTAATGACATAAGAATGAATTAACTGACAGTCTCTGCTCCCTGTATTCTCTGTTAATAGAAGATAATTCAAGCTGCACTTGAAAAATAGGACAGACCAGATTTATTGTTCCCAATGGGACCTTAATTCTGCTGCCTTGTATATCCATTCTGTCCACTGAATGAAGCTGAAGTTCTATGGATTAAGTAGGAAATAAACAGGCTGCCAAGGGCTCTTAATTTTAAGACATGCTCCCTGATAACAAGGTGATTGCCATGGGCCTACACAAATCACAATGAGAATACCACCGCATGATTATCATACACACTCCCAAGTTTTCTTTAAAAAAACCCCACTGGCTTAATAGTCTGGTATGTGAAATAGCTTGTACAGGTATAACTAAACACACATTTCTATTGCATACGTACTTTATTAGTTATTTTGAAACTACTTACACACATGCCCTCTTCGGCCCAGGACAGACACATAAAGGCCTCCCATGTAGCCAGTGCAGGGGAAGAAGATACTGAACTCTGGCTAAGTCTGCTTAAGTCTGGGTGAAGCATCTGTCAGCCTTACTTCTACACAGCAGACCCTCTTCAGAACTGGGTTTCTGCACAGCCTAGGATATCTAGACTTCTATCACTCGTCTCCCTACTACTCCACTACTCCACTCTCCCCTCCCCAGCTTTTTTTTTGTTGTTGTTATTTATTGCTTTGTAACAGATGATCAGCAGATCCCACCTTGCTTACTGTGCAACCCCATGCCAATATCTTTGGAAGGTAGTGGTTGCTACTTGGGTCACTAACACCTTCTGATCTCTCATCCCAAGTGTGTTGCCAGGTTGAAAAACTGGAAAGAGTTTAAGTGTGCATGTTTGCGCCTTAACAGCACATATATGACCCTCAAGCCAAGGTAGTCCAGAGCTTTTGGACACATAAATAATTCTGTGACAAATATCTTTTACATTGTTTTCCCAGTGCATACCAGAATCATCCAATGAATGAGACCTGGGCAGATATATTAATATCTTGCTTAAATGATTGGTACTTTTGGATAGGCTTCAGCCCCTGATTTGGGTCTACTTCCATCAAAACCAAATGTGGCTAAGCTCAACTTCAGTTTTAACAGATCATCAAAACCTCTGTATGCATCTAAGAGAAAAGAACTCCAAAAACTAATGACACTTATAGGGGTAAAATATACCTGAAAGAAAATTTTATTAACATAGATACGTTTTAATCTTTGGACTTTCAGCTAAGGTGAGAGTCAATCAAACCAACTAAGGCAGAGGAAGAGTACTGGCTGTTATTATCCTGACTGATCACTTTAAATGACTCAGAAAAGGACAGGAGAGTCTTTTCAAACAGTAGTAAGTGAAGACCAGAGAATAAGGAATCCCCAGTTGTAGCTGGAGGGGTGTTTGCCATCAATACAGATCTGAAAGACAGGTCAAGGCCAAAACAGAAACAAACGTATCTCACTCAAAAAAAGAAAACATGATTTCCAGTATTTGTTAGACTCCTAGCAAAACTCCAAGAATTTACAATCACAAGGAGAAAAGGATTTTTAGAACCACTTCTAAGTTTAAACAAAACACCTTTATATATTTACGAGGATGATTTTAAAGGTTGATTGCTGATCTGGTGAAGCCTGCTTCAGCAGATCAGCAAACTACAAACTTAGGCATCAAGGTTTTCTCACTTTGAATTACAAGCATTATAATTGTATATTCTGGACCCATAACAGCAAATCTTGATGGGACTAAGTCATTAACCTGAATGATACAGCTGATTTTTCTAAACATCTATTAAAAAACATTATGAGTACTTTTTTTATCTGCACTTCTATAAGCTCTCAGCATTGAGTCTATTTATTTTTCTGCATCTAATTACTTTGCATAATGACATGTTTATACTACTGGCAATCTTCTCTTTGAGAGTGGAATTATGCATACAGTATCCATACAGAAATGATTCAAACTGAAGAGGTTAATGCACATGCTATTATAAGTAAAAACTTTTTAAAGGAAAAAAAAAAGTTTTAGATATAATTTTTAAAAATCGGCATTTTTCGAAGAGTAATAATCACATATTTTATGGGCTGGCATTTCATTTTGAATATTCATTTAAAATAACTATGAAATCCTGTCTGTCCTGTGGAGTTTTGCTGTTCATCCCAATAGTATCAGAGATGCCCCCTTAATTCTGCAACTGAGTTTATGTTGCCCTCTTTGCTCTAGAAACACCTCTGGAAGTCTTGTAAAGACAAGACTGAAGTGAGATTTCTAGTGTCTTCAGATTGCATGCAGACCCTCTGTATTGAAAGGGCAATCTTTTCTGTTTTGTGCTGTTTTCTTTTGATAAAGATAAATTCTAAAAATAAATATATCTCAGTGAAGTGAAGAGAAAGACAATTATATTCTTATTAAAATCAAAATAAAAGTAGGTGAAGGTTCAGAACACTTAAATTTTTCTCAGCCTACTCCCATGTCCATAATTTCATTAAATATCTGAAGCACTTTACTTTGTGGTTTAAAAATAATTTTCCTTATATTCTTGTTCTGTGACAAAAGGTAGTGAACTTTGCCATTTCCTTTATATTCTGGTTTTTTTTCAAGGATTTTCCTACAAACTCGCACTAGATGAGTTTGCTTATAATCATATTTTTTTCTACATTCCTTTTTCCTCCTGCTCACTAAAATATGTGCACTTTAAAAGGTGAGAGCCTTTCCCTTCAAAATCCGCTACGTAATTCCTTGAAATTAAGTTCAGTTGCATATCATAAGGTCATTCTAGGTCTGTGAAGTCAAGAGCCATTTAGGCTTTTGGAAAATACAATAATAATTTATTATCTCTTGGATGAGCCTGGTATCTTTCTACCCCCAAATCACATGAATTCATGTTCAAATATCTCTCTGGCCAGTTCAACAGGTGGCTGACATGAACTGGCATTACACAGACAAGAATGGGTAAATCACATCTGGAAATCTGGAAACAGAAGTCAGTTGTGTACCTCAGAATTCGGTCCATCACACAGACAGGAACACAGGAAGGAGAAGCAGAAGCTTTATTCAGGCACACAAACACTTTCCTTGAGACACTTCAATTTTTCTGCCCAATATGACATCCATGACTACTGTTAGTATCAATGATCATCTTACTGGATTTTGCTCAATACACCACACAAGTAACCCATACCATTATACATTTGTTATTCTCACTCTGTCATGCAACTTGTGAGTGTTTGCAGACAAAAGTGCTGAAAATGAGTCTGGTTCCTGTTAACTGTCCTGGCCTTTTGGATTATCAGTGGTTGCTTTCTCAATTATTTTGTAATGCAGGCCTGACCACGCCATTCTGGTAACACCTGCTATATTATTAAAAGAGAAAAAAGGGTACCTGAAAATAATAGTTCCAGTTCTAAAATATGCCATCAGGTATATCCTCATTTTTTTTTTTAATTCCTCTCCATTGATTTGCCAGGTCAGGAAAAATGATAATTGATGATATAATTATACCATAAGGCAGTTTATTTGAAACAACATAATGATTTATTTTTGAGGCACAAATTTAAGTACTCATCTTTAATAGTTATTAGACTAATACTGAAATTTATCACTGAAATCTGTATTCCTTTTAAGTCTATGAATTTATTTCAGCTGCTTGTTGATTGTAATGGGTTTTTCACAAAAAAATTTAAAGCATTTGCAGTTAAAATACAAGTGACAGTGAAGATATTAAGAAAAAATAACTATGGAAAAAAAATTATTCTAAATAATTAATATGAATTTTTATAGAAATTCTTCACAGAAAGGCTAGTGCCTTTTATATTCTAGATGTGATTTAACTTTGGAAAGAATATGCAGATTTTAGACTAATATTTTACTATAGATCTATGACCTATATACGTGGGAAAATTTATTTCAAAATATTTGTTTTATAAATACATAATTCCATAGTATGAAAAAATGTGGAGCTAGAATATTTTCATGTGTTTCGAAAACATAGTTTCATATTTGGTTATTTATTGATACTTAGGTAAATAATTATAAAAGTAAAATAATTAACATAATTTTAAAAAATCATATTTCTGATGCTTTTTGTTTTGTTTAAAAAATAACTCAAGTTTTCTCTTTTGATTACTGCATCAATATTTACAGTTTCATTTTACAGTAGTAAAATTTCTAATTTTTTAGTAAAATTTCTAATTTTTTCTCTAAAATAAAAAGTTTATGTTCTGTGTTTGTATTCCAAGATTTTTTTTGCTATTTAACATGAAATTGAGTTTGAATGGAATCTATTCAGTATATATAAATTTTGTTCATCTAAGGAAATGGCAAATGTATATGTAAATGTAATGAATCCTTGCTGAGAAATTTGATCTCCAATGTAAACACTTAACTGATGGGCTGAATTTGGTTTCTCCATCCCAGGAACATTGTGTATGTAAAATATGATGGGTTTCCCAGCTTGAACAGGGAGGCTGGACCAGATGACCTACTGTGGTCCCTTCCAACCTTCTTGTGTGATTCCGTCACACTCTTTGTTTTATTATATGTGTTGCTTATCTGCAGTAGTTGTTTTGAAACTCTACATGCGTCAGAACTTGGTCGATTTCAATGTTTAAATAATGTTTAGCCAGCTTAAAAGAAGAACCAGAGGCTGATCATGAGAAAGCTAAAAAATTATCTAGCTGTGATAAGATAAAAGGAGACACTTGTTTTTGCTTGTGATTGTCATTCCTTCATTTTCACATTTAGTACGATCCATTAATGATTCTCCAAAGCATATAAACATGACTTGGTCTCATGCTCTGTGTAAAACAAAAGGAAGTGCCAATCTAGTTTTAACACTTCAAAAGACATTTAGCTATGGTGTTAAATTTCTCCAAATCCTGTTGAAAATCAACCATCTCTTCTCTGTTGCACATTTAGACCATGTCAATTATGGGCAAAATATTGTATAATTGGATATAAAAAATGAGGTCATATATCCCATTTAATTGTTTTAAATGCTTACTTTGAAAAATATATTCAGAGGGCATATGGTCATTTAAATTCTGTCAAGGTCATTTGAACACACAATATTTAACTTACATGAAGTCAAAACAGTCATTTGTACAGATAGAGATACACAAAAAAATTGCTGCATGACCTACTTGACAACATTTAATTGACTAAAAAAAATAGATTGGTACTTATGTAAAGACAAATGTATATTGCAGTGTCTCAGCACCTGAAAACCGATAAATATGCCCACACATCTATGGCATCTCTCTTTAATTCTGTCCATATCTCTGGTCTTCAGTGCCATCATTGTAATTGAAAGGCATTAACTTACATACAAGAACTTAAATATACATTATTTATACAGTGGGAAATGATGTGCTGTCAGATGTCATGTTAGGGATGTGGTTTAGTGGTGGATATGGCAGTGTTAGGTTAATGCTTGGGCTTGATGAATTTACAGGTCTTTTCCAAGCCAAATGACTATGACTCTGTGGCAAAACCTCTAGAAACAGAATCTTGAAAGCATCAGTATGACAGCTAAGAAACCTGAAGACTTGTCTTCAGAAATAACATGTCTGAAAACAATTCCAAAAACACACTTAATTTTTTTTAAAAGCCTTGCTCATGCTATCATATAGTTTATCAGTATCTGAGTGTTCTCAAATTCTGGACAGTTGTGTTTAAGTGTCACTTGCTTTATTTATTGTTGTAAAGCACTGTCTCTGCCAAGAGCTAATAATGATCTACGTTCTCCATCTTTGCTAATGTTTTTGTACAATGAACAGATTTAGAATTATGTGTCATGGAAACTCTGTGTATTTAAAACTGATAGAAACTCAAAAGTGAGGGAGCTCTCTCTCAATTACTGATTGCCAGGAAAAGGCAGTTGGACACTCTGTAACACTTCTGTTCACAGCCAGACCAGGTGATGAATCTTCTTATGCCCACCCAGTGAGAAGACTTATCATAAAGGCGTTCTTACCCAGCAGTGGTGGAAACTTTGACAAACAAGTGCTGGTTCTAGGAAATCTTTAAAGTTGTCTTTTACATCAGTAGCAACTTCAGTAGCACAAAAGTCTGTAAAGGAAACCTTTACTCCATCTCAGGTTTTTGCTTCAAAGAAAACAGTGATTAACAATGATACTTACCAAGATGTTGAACCTCTGCTTCAAAACTACAAAACCTATTCTTGGTTAACTTGGCTTCAGAACCTTCTGGGTGAACAAACACAGAAAACATCTCAAAGCAAAATCAGAGTGAAGCCTTCCAGATCAGAAATATTCTACAAAGTGACAAAGCCAGTGCAAGAAGTTCCAGCCTTCCATGTTCCATCTGTTAATTCTTACATCTCCACAACTGTTTGCAGCAGCTCACTGTGACAATGAAGTGTCTGTGGAACTCTTTTGTAAAACAGATATGTACACAAAATAGAGAATAGAAAGGCTATTATACCACACTGTATTGTACATCCAGGAAGCAATTAGCCTTTGTGGCAAATGCCGTATCCCAAGGACTTCTAAAGATTTTTTTAAAAATATCTAAGTGGACTGAAGTATCTTCAAGAGTCTCTGAGCATGGAGTTTATGAATTTCCAAAGCCTTGTGAGCTAACAATGCATGAAAGAGGGTCCAGTCAGAGAAAAGCTGGAGTTTGTACTAGGTGAGAACTCTGTAACTCTGAAGGAAGTCTGTATTTATGTTCCTAAAAATATGGATCTTTTTCATTCCCTGAGGAGCTAGGTTATTATCAGAAAGATGGATGCTTTTTTCTTTAAAGGACACTATTTTTTTCCTAGTCAAACACTATTTGTAAGAAATGAGAGATGGTTCATTAGAGAAAAGCTAGAACACACTATTTGGGATTGATAGCTTATTTATTTCATGGTGATTAATTGGAATAATTTTTACATCAAAATTTTAATTTATGCTTCTCTAAAGCTGTTTATTTAAAGGTGACTAGCATTTCTCAGTTAGCTATAGCTCTTTGCAACTAATAAATCTGTTTTCTGTGACAGTAGGACAGGATCTTTGTGTTTTTCCTAAATAAGCTTATACACCAAACTCCTATAGAAATATATCTACACAAAAACCATTCCCAGTGTGGTATTTCTCCACCACTAATGGTAACCATATCTTTTGTATGGCATTGTACAATCAAGTGTTGTGTAAAAGCATTAAGACTTTTAGCTTAAGTTGATGATTTTGACAATGCAGTCCTTGCTGGTTCTACCCTGTCAATATGAATCAGATGTGCTATAAACTACTTCTGTGTGTATGTGTGAAATGCTGAAAGAATAAGAATATTGTGCTCAATGCCATGGTGCAAACTATAACTAAGAGCAGACTAAATTATTTGCCTCAGAAGCTAGAGGCCAAAAGACATAAAGTCTTATTTTACTCAGGACTAGAATGACAGAAATGTAAAACATTCCTGAAAAACCAAGGCTGATCCCAAACCTCTGAGGCAGAGAAATAGATGTAGCCTACATAGGACATGAAGTGCTGACCATGGAAATAACTGTGTGATCCATAGTCATATATCACTAACTTAATCCTGGCGGAAAAACAATTTGGTTAAAAAGTTTTGCTTCTAATTAAGGTCCTACATATATGGTGAAATCCCTGTTTTGGTTTGATTTAAGTTAAATAAAATGTGAGATTTCTAATGTACGGAATAGATTTTGTCTCGACTTTCATTTGACTTGAAGTAGGTACTATTTGCCCCATACAGACTTGAGAAAAGTAGAGTGCTGTGCTAGACTGTGAGGGATTTGAAGATTATATGGGATTGTTTCAAAAGCAATTACTTGTTTTCTGCTTGATGATACTTGTATTTTGCTACCAGTTAAAATTTCCACAAGCATTTACTTGTATATTACTGACATCTAATATTTTGGCAAGAATTCTTTTTTTTTGAATGGAATTGTCTCTAATCAAGCTAGGTAAAAACCTGGAAGGGTTTATGTTTATGATTATTAATAATTTTTCAGATATTAATTGACAGTATACATGTACTTCATGTTCACTAAATTTTTGGTGAATTTTCATAAGTGTATACTTTGCATATGTAACGAGAATTGTAAGTTACTGTAGTTAACAAGAGCAAATGTTGCAGATGTTATTTCTGAAAGTTATAGCAATGAATAGAGATTCCAAGAGGTAATATGTTGGCATCATCAGACATGATCAAATATGTAATCTGTACTTTGCACTGAACTACTCATTAACCTCAATGTTGTGGAACAGTCAGTGTCCAGAGAAATAGGTTTTGATAATATAGATGGAAGTTAAAGATTTATATAGGGCTCAAAGATGTAAATGGTTGCCACAGTTCAGGGAAATGAGATAATAAAGTATGTGAAAAGTACACCCATTAAGACAAAAGTGAGCCAAGAAGTTATGGGAATGTGGCTTTGGTATAATACCATTAAAAGACTTCCTTAATTTTTTGCAGATTACAAAGATGAATGATGCAAACTGATTAAGATAAGATATTGGCTCCAACAGTTGTTCCAAACTGTAATATGTTAAGAATAAATATTTTTTCTCGAGTGTTCCACAGGAATTTCTCCTTATTATGAACTAAACACACTGAGAGATTGAAAAATGCATGCTAAGCTTGTCCTTCTAAAATAAGGTTATGAAGATGGTATATATCTAAATTTTGATGAAAAAAATACAGGAAAGTTTATTTAAAGTGGAAAAATTTTTGAAAGCCTTGGTCAAACAAATCTTTGTTTTCAGCAGGGATTTTGCTTAAATAAAAAGTGAGTAAAAAATACTCAGTGTTTCTAAATTTGAATTTATTTTTTTTTAATTGTTAACCACAAAATTATAGATGGTGACTTCAATTTATCCAATGTACTGACTACTCAAGTGGTAGTGGACTGGCCCACTATGAAATCAGTAAAATCTGATTATCAGAATTTGTCATGTTGACAGAAAATAGTGTTCAGCTCTTACAGTGGAGAAAGTGATACAAATACGTAAACAGGTTTTTCCTGTCCTGAATGTAGGATTATATATATGCAATATTGCAAGACAGGAACATCCAGCTTCTCCATGAGGCCATTTTGTATGCTTCCAGATGAACTATTTAAAGCAGAAAGCAGTAGGTAAATCATCTTTACCTTGCTGTAAAAATTTACAAAATTTTGAATAAAAATATCCTTGTGAAACTTTTCAAAAATGCAGAAAATAATATCGATTACATTTTAGCTGTATTCTTAGGAGCCTAATACTGAACAACATACTGGACGTTAGAAAAGTGATGTGGCAAAAACATTAACTTACCATCCAAAGATCAGAAGCAAGAAAACACATTTGTTCAATCAAAGAGTAAGCTTACTTTCTCCCTAAATTGATTTCAGAAGTATTTAAATTTGAGTTAAGTATTGCTAGCACTATTTCAGCTGTTCCAAACCTTGGAATATTCAATTTAGATAAGGTGGCTGAGCAAATTAAAACATAAAGGCTAAATTCATTCTGAATTCATATAACAGTCCCAGAGTCACAGAAAGTGCATTAGAATTAAATTTAATGCCTACAGATCAAATGGGAAATAATTTGTGCACCAATTAATCAAAAATGCATTTTAATGTTCTTCCATAGAACATCATGACTGACATTTTATAGAGACAAAGTTATGGATTTAGAAAGAATTGGCAATGCTTCAACAACTGGAAGGTGTTTCCTCTCTCTTCATCCCTTCCTGAAGCTGCTATTATAATCACCGTTAGAGGCAAATAAGTCTTCCAAAAGAAGAACATTTTAGTACATCATTTCAAGTGGAAATGCTCAAATGTATTTCAACAATGCTCCTTCTGCCCTAGAGAGAAAAAAAAAAAAAAAAAAAAAAAAAAGCAGCAGAAGCTGCTTGCCATCTGCTTGTAGCAACTTCCCCTAAATTTTAAAAACTGAGGCCAAGTATTCACTTTTCACCATAGACCATAAGGGAAGTTTTGGAAAGACTAAAATGCTCCAGAATCTAAGGCTGGCAATGGCCTTTTCAGTTCCTCTCTGGTCTGTGGGTCCCATTGCTCCATTCAGCAACCCAGCGAGTGTGTTCACTTTGTGTAGGCACTAAAAGCACAGAAAAACCAGGGTGGAAGGGACATCCAGGTGTTTAGCCAGTTTTCACAGAATGTTTTGCCTTTTCCACTAGCTGTCAGTTTTCCAAAGTTGTATTACTCTCCAGTTGCTAAGCTATCTAGTTTAAAGCCTATTTGTTTAAAATAAGCTAGTGTTGCCCTTTTCCATCCCTCAGGGCAGTGTTTAGATGGGCTGTGCTGGAAAAGGTCCTGAAGGCATATTTTTCTAGGTATTTTATTATGTCTTCACTGATTCTGAACCTTGGCTAAAAGTACTTGTGATGCCCAAAAAAGGTAAATAAGCTTATGCATATCTCTAAGCATGAACAAACATACAACAAAAATATTCTAATGTTCAGAGGCACTGTTGATCAGGCAAATAAGCTTGCCCTTGCCTTGATTCTCCTGCTATACAAGTAATTGACTTTCAGGGACCAGATCCAAGTGCTGTTAAAGTTAGTGGAAAAATTCCTATTGTCTGCAGTGTTCACAAAATCTATACTGAAGTGCTGTAATTCTTTAAGTGGTTTGTTCTGGTGTTGGTAATTAAACTTAATTTCTGCTTTCTTTCAATTCATCTTTATTTAAGTTTCTTCCCCTATATAAAGAGTCCAGACATGTAAAATAGAAGCAGCCATGGTTTTATTAGTACTATAAAGTATGGTCTTTACCCATTAGTAAGACTGAAAAAAAAGAACAATTTTATAAGTCTTATTTTGGCAGAGGAAAATGTCTTGTGAAGCTTGAAAAAAAAACGTGAGAGTTGCAACTTGAGTTGAAACTAGATGTAGGAAAAATTGTAGATGTCACTTTGTGATGCCAAACTCTCTAGATGTATTATCAGGAAATACAGAATACTTCTGCTCAGCAGGCAAAAACGGAGAGAGTTCTCAATACTTCTAACAAGTCGCAACTGATGTATGTATTTCTTGAAGTTACAGAATAACCAGGAGTGAAAAAGGTTGCCCTGGTCATTTAAGATGAGCCATATGAATCACTTTCTGTTCACAAGAAAGAGGTGAAAAAAATATATAACTCCTAGTCTCGGAGAGAAAAAGTGAATAGAATGATTATCTCAGGGATAGCGAATTGTTTTTGAAGTCAATGGAACTACTGTGTCTGAAGATCTGGCCGAGGAGTTAGATTATACTCATTTTATCATGCGATAAATGATGCAAAACTGTTGGAAAAAATGAATTCAGAAAGACAGAAAACTGGCATAAAGAGAGAAACACTCCTAGACACCTTAGTCTTCCTGGAGGCAATGCAACACTCAAAATTTTGTGTTTGCATGAGTAGTGTCAGTAACTGCAATGGGATTACACGTGAATCTAGCCAAGCACAAACAAAAATATTTTCGAGATTAGAACCTAAAAGCTAGTGTTCCCAAATGTTCTAAAGTGATTTTTGAAATGAACTGTGTTATAGATAAGGGCTACACAAATGGCTGACAGTAAATCCTTGTTGTCATTACCATTATCATCAGCAGTGCAGAAGGGAACGGATGGCAGCACAAGGAAGCAGGCAAAATGGCATATTAATGTTCAGAGTTGAAATCCACTCACCTTGTTCTTCCCTCAGTTTCATAGACACCACTGCTCTTTATGGAGATATTTTCACTGCAGTAAACACAGTTCTGTTGCTGGTGTGTGTTTAAGGGTTACAGAGAATGAATAAAATCCATAGAAAAAGATATTTTAAAATGTTACATGCTCAGAAAGTGGTGCATTAAATGAGGATCAGAGCCTTTGGATAGGCCTAATAGGTAGCAATATATGTAAAATCCAGAATTAACACCATTGTAATGAAAAGAACGGGCCTCAGCCTTTATTAATTTTCAGCTCTTTATTAAAAAAATCAGCTATGGGGGTCGTCTGCAGATATTTCTCCGAAGATCGCAGCAACCGCAACCGGC